>PVJN01015609.1:0-44036 GCA_004026805.1 Lasiurus borealis | reverse complement strand
TCCCTCTCATTTTGATAATATATTGCCTCTGAAAACAAAGCAAAATACCCCTGGGCTGTGCTTTATGAAGTGATGTTTATCCATTCCCTTCAGTTTGATGTCTTAACTGCTCTTAAATACAAAGGAGGGAGTGTGGACATTGGAAACACAGAGACTTCAATAGGAATCTTAGCTATACACTAGCCAACTAACTTTTCATTTCCCCCCCCTGAAATCAGGGTAATAATTCTTACTCTACAGCCTTTTTTTAGGAAACGAAAATGGGATAAGAGACTCAACATTTCTAGCCAAGCAGGCAATTAATATGTTGATTCCTACTTTTTGAGACTCAACACATTTCACCAGAAGACATTTATTTCAGGAATCTATTTTAAACTTCTGAGAATTGCTAGCTGCTATAGGAATTTTTAAAAAATAGGGTAATAATAATCTTTGACCTTATGGAAATAAAATTCTGGTTAGGTGATAAAAGATAATATTTGCATAAAGTTTATAATTTATAAAATACTTAAATCCTTACGACTTTTAAGAGACATGAAAAAGAAAGAACTGATTATCTTTTTTGAGCTTCCCTAATTCTCATTCATTTACAATAAGCAATGGGCAAGAAATTTTAGGAAAACAGATGGCAAAGCCAATCATACAATTCCTTACATGTTTTTATCCAGAATAATATTGAACAGTCATATACTACCTGTTCTAGTTTATACTTTATGCTTAGTAATTTGTATTGTTTCCCTGAAGGTGTCAGCAGTTCTGTATTTTCTTCTTCTTGGGTAGAGGTAGATTTTTCCCCATAACCAATAGACTGTTTCAGAAGGGAGAGCTAATTTAATAATTTATGATAATTGATATTATTATTAATTATTCTCATTCTTGGTATACAGATTCAAGCAGTGTTGTGATCTATTAACTTCAGTAATGCACCTAAGGTAGTCTCATGAGCAGGTTCTCTTTGGTTATTACCAGGGCCACAGTTTTTCAGACAGAGCTGTCTTTTTGTAATTTAAAAACTATTACATATTTGTCATACTGATTATAATATCTCTTCTGAAAAGCCAAATCATATAGATCATGGTATTACTTGCATAGTATTGTGGTTCATTAATATTAAATTACTTTTCCCAATATTTTAATTAGGAAAACTGGATCATATTAGCCTATAAACTGGATTAGTTTAGTGTCTTTACCTATTTTACTGAAAACTACCTACCTTTGATAGGCGTCATATATAACCTTTGAAGAAGCTCAGGGTCAGAGGCTATTAGATAATAATTTCTATATCAGAGTTTCTCATATTTTGACAGCAAACCACAGTAAGAAATACATTTTACCATTTTGACTCAGCCCATTACAAACACATTCTGTTCTTACAGACAGCTGAAATAGAAGTTTCACAAAACAATTTATATTTGTTACACATGATATATTCAGAAAAAATTCTAGTTGTAGTACACTAAATTTATTTCACAGCCTACTAAAGGCCTAATCATATTTTGTAAAAAGCTACACAGATCACATTATCAAAAAGTAGCAGAACCTGGATGGTAAATGATATTCTCTGAGTGAACTCTCTCTGTTTGTCTGATTATCTGTCTGCCTGTCTGTGTATCTATCTGGCAGAGATATGACCTTGAGCAAATTACTTATTTTTTTCTCTGTCTCAGTTTATTTTTAATCTGGAAAATATTAATATCCTTTTTGTAAATTGCACCCGAGTGCATGTAAAACTCTCTGAACAGTAACCAGCACATAGTAAAAAAAAAACTATTCAGAGTAGTTGTTAGCTCTTTTTATTTAGTATAAACATTTACTCCTCAAAATGTACCCTGTGATTGCTATGGGAACTAAGATGTAATAAAATAATTTTTGCCTTAAGGAATTGACAACATATTATGGGGTAAAAAAAAATCAAAGTAAATAATTTTGACAGATAATGTGAGTTACGTATGATAAGATGTAAGAGCAGTTTATTGTGATGATAGCTATCTCCCCCAAAGCTTGCATGTACCCTGCTTGCTTTGGTTCATTTTGGAATTCCCTAATCCTCAAGTATCCCAGTCTCCAAGGAAGAGTATGGATGAGTTCCTATTTTAGAGAAGGCTTCCCCTCATCCTGCTCTTTTCCAATGCCACTCTGCTGCTCTGGCTTCTACCTGTGCAAGTGCCACCTTTTTCTTCCGCCCTGCTGCTTCACTCAGTAATTCTATCCAAGCTCAGGCTGCTCATCCCTAGGGTTCAGACCAGCTCCTGCCACTCTTGGAGTGCTGGCCAGTCTTTCGGAAGTGACTCCCCTTTGGATCTTACATAGGACCCATACCGAGATTCCTTGAGCATTGAGTCATTTCAGAAGTTTGTGTCTAGCACTTTTTAGTTTTCTCCAAAACCCATTCTTTCCAAGGTGCTGATATACCTTTCAATTTTACCCAGAACGCTGGATTCTTCCTGATTTTTTTGGTTTCTGTTGGTAGGAGGGCTCATCATGCTAGATTCTATACTTTCTGATGGAAAGTGTTTTTTTTCAGACACTTCATAATGCCCTAGGCAATTTGGATTCTGAATCACTCCTTCAGTTTTCCAGGCACTCATGAATATATATGAATCCAAAATACCTTTGAATTACTTTCCAAAAGGACTTTTAGACCTACTGGCATGCTGGCAAATGTTTACAGATCAGGAGTTGGCAGCAGTTGTGTATGTAGGGTGTGCCGTGATTTCTAGCACTTGCTGCATGGGTATATACTCCCAGTATGGTCAATTTCAGGGTTCTAACTTGCACATGGACTTGGGAAGTGATGGCTATATTCATCTCTCTTGAACCAGTATGAGCTACCTCCAGAGCATCATTGCTTATTCCCTGTGCTGAACCATGCAGATAAACGGATATCTGGGTGACTGAGTATTGCAGTATTCCATGGACCAAATACTGTATCCAACTCTAAGTGTAAGTTAGGTCATTCTTTTACACACACACACACACACACACACACACACACTGACAGACACACACACACAAATTGACAAGCACACACACAAAGATACATGGTAGTAGATAAGAAATAAATCAGTGACACAGGAAATAAGTGGTATGTTTCCTCTCCTGTATACCTGGAGCACCTTGTATGTGTATCTAGTACTGTATTACACTCATTTGTTTCCACATATGCCTGGCCAAATAGATTTTCTTTTATTTTTAACAATCTTGTTGAGATAGAATTCACATATTATGCAATTTTCTATTTAAAGTGTATAATTTAATGGCTTTAGTATATTTAGAGTTGTACAATCATTACCACAGTCAATTTCAGAACATTTTCCTTACTTCAAAAAGAAACACCATGCTTGTTAGCAATTATTCCACATTCCCATTCACTCTCCTTCCTTCCAATCCTAATCAATCATTTATATACTTTCTGCCTCTATCGATTTTCCTATTCGGGGTATTACATATAAATGGGATAATCTAATCTGAGGTTTTGTGTGTTGGGCATCTTTCACTTAGCATATAATATTTTAAAAATTCACCCATGTTTTAGCATGTTTCAGTATTTCTTATTTTAATGCTGAATAAGATTCTATTGTATGGATAGATCACATTTATTTATCATTAACCAGTTGATGACAATTGAGTTATTTTCCCATTTTGTTATTATGAATAATGCTGCTGTTAACATTTGTGTAGACATGTATTTCCATTTATTTTGGATAAATAGGGTGTTCCCAGAAATGTATGCAAAATTTTGAATAATTATAAAGGTAGTGTTTAATAAAATACATTTCATTTTCAAAACTGAGCTATCAGCTGTTGAAGTGTGTAAACATTTTTGGGGTAATCCTGAAATAGAATTACTGGATCAAATGGTAACTCTATGTTTAAGCTTTTCAAAAATTATCAAACAACATTTTAAAGCACCTGCAACATTACATTCCTACCTCACTGTATAAAGATTTCAATTTCTTCCTATTCTCATTACCACTTGTTATTGTCTTTTTTGGTTACAGCCATATTACTGGATATGTCATCATATTTCCCTAATCCTATATAATAAAAGGCCAATATGCAAATTGACTGAAAGGTGAACAACCAATCTATTACACACTTTGACCACCAGGGGGCAGACCTCAATGCAGGAGCTGCCCTCTGGTGGTCAGTGCACTCCCTCAGGGGGAGCGCTGCTCAGCCAGAGCCCTGAGCCAGGTTCCAGGCTGGCAAGCGCAGCAGCGGTTGGGGGGGCCTTTTCTGCCTTCACAGTAGCGCTAAGGAGGCCTCACTGTGGGTTTAGGCCCGCTCCCGCTTAGGCGATCCTGCTAGCGGTTCCCAACCTGAGAACTGCTGCTGTAGAGCCTAAGACCATCAGAAAACACAGAAGTTTACATTACGATTCATAACAGTAGCAAAATTACAGTTATGAAGTAGCAACGAAAATAATTCTATGGTTGGGAATCACCACAACATGAGGAATTGTATTAAAGGGTCACGGCATTAGAAAGGTTGAGAACCACTGCCCTAAGGGCCCCCGGACTGCTATAGAGTGCAGGCCAGGCTGAGGGACTCCCCCCTACTCACTCTCGCACCAAATGCATGAATTTCATGCACCAGGCCTCTAGTGGTTAATAATGGTGAGCATCTTGTATATAACTCTTATACATATTCTTTGGAGAAATGTCTGCTTAGGTCTTTTCTCATTTTAAAAATTGATTTATTTACCTTTTCATTATTAAGTTTGAGTTCTTTAAATATTCAGGAAACAATTTCCATATCAGATATATAATTTGCACATATTTTCTTGATCCTGTGGATTTTCTTTTCTCTTTCTTAATAGTGTCACTTTTGAGCATAAATAGTCTTAATGTTGATAAAGTCAAGTTTATCTATTTTTTTCTTCTTTCTTTTGTTGCTTATACTATGATATCTTAGTTAAAGCCTTTACCAAAACCAAGATCATGAAGATTCACTTCTCTATTTTCTTATCAGAGTTTTACAGTTTTGCCTCTTACAGTTTGCACTATGATCCATTTTGTGTGTATCCAATTTTTGTGCATCATGTTAGGAAGTGTATGTTTTTTAAAAATCATGGTTCCATGGGAAAACTCCAGTATATAGAATTTGGTCTTATTTTTAAAGGAAATAAAGCACCATTTCCCCTCTCTGCAAATTCATCACTGATTTTTTTCATTAAAATTTTCAAGAAAGACATCAGCCACTGCGGAAGTTATTTTTGTGATTACAAGTTTTCTTTCTATTAAAATTCTTATGCCATCAAAGCTTTATTTTTTTGAAGTCACACTAGCAGACCTTACTTACTAATGGATCCAGAACTGAAGAAGTATTTTTACTTTTTTGACAAGTAATTAACTTTCTAAAAATGTTCCGGATCAAACAGTTTACACTGAATTAGTAATCTGGTTTTTAACTAGAGTTATATACATAAACAGTTTTCTTTTCTACCAAAGGTTGTAAATATGTTTAAAAAAATAGATAGGTAGAAATGGGTGAGTAAATCCCTCCCCCCAACTCCAAAAAAGAAAGAACTTCATTGAAGTTATAATTAAAAGGAGGTGTTTGATATGATAAATAATGAGATAATGGGTTTCTGTGGGATATGGAAATAGAATCCACAATGAGAATGAGGACCTCAGTAAGGGGCGGGTCTGTAGATCAACTATGAACTGAAAGTTTGACTTCTCTACTTTTTTTCACTAACGTAACTGGTATTTAGCAAGATTATCCATCTTTTTGTGTGCGTGGATTTCTCAGGAGTGACAGGTCATCTGTGAGCCTAAAGTAATACTGGACTAAACTGTAACCAATTATATTTATCTATTTTTCTCTATGGTTCTCTGGAAATCTTCTTGGCCAGGTGCTGATGTGAGAGAAACCTGTGTCTCTTTAAAACACAGATATGGCTGCCAGGCAGGGACTTTGTAAAGGGGCTGTGCTGAGCAGTGTAGGTTGTTCACCTAGAGATGCAGGAGGCTTGCCAGAGATGTATAGCTAATAAGTTGATTAAACATAACAACATAGCTGTGTTCTACATTATTAAAAGGGGCAGGTGCCCAGAGACCCTTGTCATCACTAATGAGGATTCCAACCTGACTGATTTGACCTAATCATTAGGAGATAATAATAGATCTATCCCTTAAATTACTGGATAACCTTGATGATTGCACAGTATCATGCAGGCACAAGCAGAGCCCAGCATGAATTTTATCCTTTATCTAATCTATGTTAGACCAAAATGTGCCAGAGAGAATACAGACTATATTATACTATTTAGAGTTAGAGTTACCAAGCTATAAATATTTGTCAAATATGATTTTAATAGTTTTAAGATACTCTTTCCTTTTAATTTCTAAAAAGTATTTTTGCAATATATTTTTTCTCATGCATTATAACTTTAACATACAATGTTAAAAAAAAAACATTAACAGCTAGTAGTCAGCAATTTAGTAAGTTTCTACCTTGTAATATTCTATAGTATTCAGAACATTACTTCAGAATAGATAACTAAATTGTAATTTAAAAGGCGGGGGGGCAATACATAGCTTTAAAATTTTAGAGAATGTGAAAATCTGAATTGATTTTATTCTTACTCCAATTAAATTAATTCTCCATGACACTATTTATCATCTCAGAAGTTTGCCCCTATACTGTAACCATATAAGTTATTCCTACAAAAGCATTTAATATATTGCCTCTTTTATTTGTCTCAATAATCTTATGAGATAATAGTTGTTACTAATAACCTTTCTACTAAGAAAACTTAAGTCTAAAGATATAATTTTCTCTACAAGTTAGCAAATCTCCTCAGAAAAATTTTAATCTATTATATTTATCTGCATGAAGCATTCACAATATATTAAAAACAATGCAGTAATTTAGTTGCATGAAATTTTACCTTGATTTTTAAATAAATTTTGTTTACTAAATATGATATACATAATAAAAATACATAAGTTTAATGAATTATCACAAAGAGAATCCTATATAATAAAAGCCTAATATGCAAATCAACCAAACATGGAATGACTGGTGGAACAACCAGTCACTAGGACGTGCACTGACCAGCAGGGGGCAGATGCTCAATGCAGGAACTGCTTCCAACCCACAGACCCTAGGCCAGTCAAGGCAGGTGCCAACGCCCACCCACCCGGTTGCCTTGCTGGTCGCCCCACAGAGGGAGGTGACTTGCAGTGGCAATGGGGGGGCTGGGGCCAGTGAGCAGGCAGTGCCAGGCTAGCCAAGATGGATACCAGCAAGGGCCCCCCAATTGCTCCCCCAGTTGCCCCATAGATCAGCCCCTGATCACGGGCTGGGCATAGGGACCCTACCCATGCACAAATTTCATGCACCTGGCCTTTAGTATAGCAATAAAATCATTCCCTGGTCAAAAATTGAGATTATCATGGGAACCAAAAAGTCACTCTGTGATCCATGTCAATCACAATCTCTTCTGTCCTTGCCAAAGGAAACCACTGTCTGAACCTCGAGAACTCTAGAAGTTCAAAGAAACTACAGTTTTGTTAGTTTTTTAAACTGTATACAGATAGAATCATACAGTAGTATACATCCTTTTGTATTAGATTTTGTTCATTCAACATTACTTTTGTAAAACTCATCTGTGGTTTGTGTGTTGTTAATGCATTCTAAATGCTGTAGAATATATCATTGTATGAATGTACTAAACTTTATACCTTATTCTTTGATGGATATATTAGATGTTTCCACTTTTGAATATTCTTGAATTTTTTGGTGCACATGCATACATTTTCTTTTGGGTTATATTTAGCAATGGGTGTTGTTGGGCCGTGATATGTGCTTATGTTCAACTTTACCAAATACTATCAAACTGTTTTCCAAAAGTGTTACAGCAATTTATGCTTGTTCATATATTTAATATATAACATTAGGGTTTGAAATTTAAATGTTATTAATTCTTCCTTAGGATTAACCTTATATTTCCATAATAACTCTTTAAGTGTGAAATATTTGTAGGTTAAAAAAGTTAAACTGTGAAGTAACATGCATTTGAAAATTTCAACAAGCAGGTGAATAATAAAATGAATTTAGATTCTTTCTAATCTTAAACTTTTATTGATTTTAGTGAGAGAAAAGGGGAAGGGAAAGGGGGCGGGGAGAGAATCATTGATGTGAGAGTGAAACATCTGTCATTTGCCTCCTGCATGCACCTAGACTGGGGATTGAAGATCAACCTGGGTATATGCCCTAATGAGAATCACACCCGTGACCTTTTAGTATACAGGACGATGCTCCAAACAACTGAGCCACACCAACCAGGGCCCAGTAATATCTTTAGACTTAAGTTTTCTTTGTAGAAAGGTTTTAGTAATAACTATTATCTCATAAGATTATTGAGACAAATAAAAGAAGCAATACATTAAAAGCTTGACATTAGTAAATATGCCTAGTAAATAAGTTATCAGTAATGTATGCACTTAGGTCTTTAGTTTTAATACCTAAACTCTAAAAGTTTATTAATCAATACACTAATAGTCAAAATAGCCTAATAGTCCAAATAACCAATTTAAATTATGTTCTGGTGGGAAAAAAAAGCAACAGAAACATCTCTTGAACTCTGTACTGGCTATCGGAGACATTTGTTATCATTGCATGGGAAATAGCACACTGTATTTCATATGACACCTTAACGAGGAAGCGGTTCTCTTTTTGAGAGAAGTAGATTCTTTCTCCCACTGTCTCTGTCTTTGCCTCTTGCAGGCCAAATTATGACTTTTGTGGGCTTCTGGTACTTTTGCCTTCATGAGTCTCTTTCTTCATTAAAAAATTAGTAAAAAGGAATATGACAGTATCAATATAAAGGTAAATGTATTTACATTATATATAGGACATTTTCTTCAAACTAAAATTCATTTTCCCTTTGATTTTTAAAATAAACTAAAATGTTTTCTTGAACTTCTAATTGTATCATACGCCCTAGACCCTGTGCCTACTGTGCCTTCCTTCATATCATAACATTTTACTCAGGTTAGAAGGTCATAAGACTTCACAAACAGCAATTTTGTGTTTATGTAAAGGAGGCAACTAGCAATTTGCAGTGCACATTTGACAGAAAAAAAGTCACTTAAAAAACTAAGTATATATGATAGCATAGAAGAAGGGTTTCTAATGGAAGAGTAAACTACTTGAGTTTTAGAGACACTAGAAAAAATTATACCAACTGGGCACAGAAGATAGAATTAATTCTCAAAAGATGATGAAACCAGATAAGCCATGAAACGATACATTTGTATGAATGCACACACATATACCAACCTCTATTATATATTTTCTGAGCCTCCATTGCATTCACTCATACTACTTTAATCTTTTTCTACTTGAAAGTTTAAAATCTAATGAAGTATCAATGAAATCTGAATGGCTGCTGATATGATTTTCTCACAATAATCATGAATAAAGTCCCATGGTCTCATTTTAAAACCATCCCTGAGTGTAGGGAGCGGTTATAGGGTTAAGCCTGGGACTGACCTGTTGGCAAAGCCGCAAACAAGTCCCAGCTTAGAGGGCACAGCCCTCTTAGCATAATTAAGCTTGATTTTGTGACTGCTCCCTAGATCTTTCTTTGCTGGGTAGCTAATGGGCTGTGGGAGGTGCAGCAAGTGCTGCCAAAACAAGTGAAACTCACAAGAACATTGTAGCTATGGTGACACTACCTTGTTTACCTCCGACTATTAAATAAAGACTCAGCATGGCATCTGGATCTGTGGTCTCAGCCAGGCACAGAAGATCCACCTAGACCCAGCCTATTCTCTGTGTCTGTCTTTTGTTCATCCTTGGCCGGCCCTCCCTCCGCCTCGCAGAACCCTTGGCTGTGCTGGCGAGGCACACCTGAGCCACTCCTGTTTTCTCTAATGTCTTAACATGTGAGCCTAACGGGCCATTTGTACCACTTTCAGTATGACAGATATATTCCGTACTCTTCTTTCATACTCACAAAGCAAACTCCAGTTAATTAATCCTGGCAGAATCCCTAAGAAGAAGGTGCATGACGTGTTAATTTCAGTTTTAAGTCCCTTTACATCTTGCAGTCCTGGATCGTATTTCTATAGAAGGTTTCTACTTAGGTATCTTTCTTATAATTACTTTTTGTGTTAGTAAGGTTTCTGATCCACGTTACTTCATTAAAATAAATGGTTTGATGAGCAAAGCAGCTTAAGATTCATATTCTGTACTAATTAACAGATTCTTCTAATTGTTAGAAGGCTCCTGATGTCTTTCTAATTTTTTCAACTCATTACTTTCTTACTAAAGTTACAGTTCTTAAAGGAATAGTAACAGATACTATGAAACTTCCTTTCTATATATACACACTGTCTCAAAATACATTAATTTTTGAAAGCAGGCCAATAATTTAAAATCTGTTAATTGATGTGCTTTCCTTCCAAACCAAGTGAAATATCTTTCCTATTTTCCACTTCTACTTTCCCATCTGGGATACTAAAAAGCATTCTTAAAAGATTACTTTTAGTTGAAAATAATGTAGTAAAACATGTATTAAAATTGCTATATGCTTCCACTTGAATATAGTTTAGTTAGATCAGTATATCAGGTCTCAATTTTCTGGATTTCAACTATTATAGAGAGGAGTAAGGGAGAGGGATCTGATTTTACTTTTAAAAAATGTATTCCTCTCCTTGATTAATAACATAGAGCTTATAATGTATGCTATTTATACTTTAATTATTATTATATTATGAAGCGATTTTTTTTGCAGTTGTGTAAATGGGTTATCTGACTATAACATTGTTCTTATTGAAGACAGACAATTGTGATGAACATTTGAAAAATATGTTAGTAACTATAAACAAAATACATATAACTATATAACAAAATACATATAAAATACCATCCAAAATAAGTGTAGTTTGGTGAGAGAAGAGTAGAAAGAAAGTAAATGAATGAAATTGATAAATATTTATTCATTGTTCTTTGAGATTGATCAGGTAGGAAAACCTATGCAAAAGTTCTTATTTACTTCATTAAGCAACTTAGGAAATTTACTTAACCATTGCATATATGATAATTTCCAGAAGTAGACATTTAAGTTCCAACATTTTTCAATTACTTTTAAATTACAACTTATTCTGAATATGTATTGCCAAAAAAGCTTTCCTGTGCTTTACTATATGGGGGATAATAATACTTTAGGGTACTACTTCCCAGCTTATAAAAAAGTTTCACATATATTATCTTACTGGATATGCTTAGCAATCCTGACAAGTTGATACCTTTGACTCTATATTACAAATGGAAAAACAAGTGAAATGAAGTGACTAGCCCAGTAAACCAGAGAATAAATACAAAATGAAAAATAATACTTAATATCCTTTTTTACTCCAAACTTCAGGTACTTAGAAAAAAAAGTAATTTGACAAATGTGTAAGGTGATTATCCATAATTTGCCAAACAAATTACTTTGAGATTAATGCTATTCTTTGGGAAAATTTTCAAAAGTGATTTATTTATACTTCAAGAAGATAGTTAACATATAATAACATAAAAGTTCTATACTGCACAAATAAATTAGTATAAGATTTTTAAAATTTATTTACTTATTTATTTTAGTTGACAAATAAGTCAATGAAGGATAAGGAAAGATAAAAAATTTCAATAATCCGTGCTTCTTAAAACTTACTGCAATTTCATAAAACATATTAGTTCTATGCTTCCCATAAACCATGGGAAAGAGAATAAACGAAATTTGGGAACTTACTAGAATATAGCATGTCACCTTGTAGAAGCAAATGCTTTGTTGGTCTTGAGATCGGACAGATCTTTGTATACGGAACATTGTGTATTCAGATAAATGATACTCTTAATTGGGAAAGAAAAATAATTCAGAAAAAGATTTATACGGCTGCCCTTCGGGGTGCTGGACCTGCCGGCACCACACACGCAGCTGCCATGCTGCACCTGTGAGGTCAGGGCGCAGAGAAGTGGCTATTTCTATGCTTATTGCTCAGAACTGTGGGCACTAAGAATGGTTTGTAGCCTGACATGCCCGGCACGAAAATATTTAATAAAAAATTTAAAAAAATTATGTGAAGAATACTCTCATCCCACAGGAATGACTCTTTAAAATGGATCCTTGTATACTGCTTATTATCAGTTCCTATGGAAAAATAATACAATAAAAATATAGAAAGTTATGTGAAGTAAGTGTATTACTTTCTGTTAAACTTCTCTAATGCAGAATTATATCATGGTAAATCTTGAGAAATTAGTGTTAATCTTGTTTTTGGCTTAGACTATTTCTCAAATCTCAGCAATCTCAGCAGGCCTTTACTATATTAGTGCTGGGGCCTCTTGCCAACTTGAGAAGCTCTCCCTTATTATAGGAGCTTATGCCCTGATGCTCCCTCCTGCTTGCCCTCAGCCTCCTTCCCCAAGGCCTACTCATAACGACGATATCCTATCCCACCTACGGCCTTCGGAGGCTGGTCTGTGTTTAGAACCTGCATCCATCTATTCGTCTGACAAAAAATTTTTATCTTAGTAACTAGTTGTAGGGCCTAAACAATGCTTTTACATACCTTAATTCCAACAAATGAGTTTCCAACTGCTATTTTCACTGTACATCAGGGGCTGTAAAACTTGTCTGTCTATAGATACCAGGCAGGAAATGTAAATAAAAAAGGGGGAAACATATCTGGAAATACAGTGGTGAAATTGCAGCAAACAGGAGATGGCTGGTCCTCCCTTGAAGAGCACATGCTCATCTGGAAGGAACACTCACCATTCTAATCAGTTTTGCCAGGTGGGATGTTGGGTATGCTTTGGCTGGCGTGCTGGCAGCTTGTTACCATGTCATATAAACTGTGCCTTTATGCTCAGAGGACTTCCCAGCATAATTTAGTACAAATTTGGTATCTTTTACATTTATTGTACTAAACAATAATTTAATGAGCTTTTATAATTAAAAAATGAGCACTAAATTAGAGAAATAAGTCTTTTTTAATTAAGAAAGCATATCACTTGATCACTGAAATAAAAATGGAAATATCTACTTCACTGATTAGTTGTAAGGGTTATGTAAAAGATATAAGAGAAATTGTTGGCAAATTAAAATATATTTACAATGTTATTGAATTTGAATGAATACTCCTAATTACTATTTAAAGACTTTACAAACTTTTTTATTGTTTAAAGTATTACATATAGTATTACATATGTCTCCTTTTCTTCCCCATTTTCCTCCCTGCCCCCGCTGCATCCACCCCCTACGTTCCACCTCCAGCTTTTCAACTTTTGAATCACCCAAATTATGTAATGTTTAGTAGAACAGAAAACTCCCAAAAATTGTCTGTAAGGTTTTATTATTCTTATATTTTTGCTTCCCTTAAAAATACAATTTTTAGTACTTCACAAATTATTTTTCAAACTGTTTTACCTTACACATAGCAGGAATAAGCCTGGTCCCTGTGCTATTTGCTTACATATTTAATTTAGTGATTATTCTTTAATATCTAAAAATTGTTTTTTTTTCCTTAAGATCCCGATAGATTCTGATTTCCTTCTGTCTTAAATATATATAGTATAGTCTTCCTAAATGCTACCTGGTAATATATTCCTGGGACTAAATCTAAAGTCCTGTTACTCAAAGATATACATGTAAAAAGAGGAGAGAGCATGTGCGTTGTATTTTTTAAAGGGTTATCTGTAGAGATTCAATTTCATTCTACTTTAGATTACTATAGAAAGTTATGTACATCTACTTCTCTATATATTTCTTTGAGAGGCTTGTGAGTGAAATTTAAGATGAACCTGGCTTACATTTCCATTGCTTTAAGTCTTTAACCATTGTTGTAGACTTACACTATGCATTCGAAAGCCTTTATTGTTATTCTCTTTCTGCAGAAAATGTGTGCTAGCATTCAATCATAAATTCAACTCTCTGCCTTTAAGTGCTAGAGAACAGGATTTTCTAAAGAAATACTTAAATATAGACACATTCTTTAGACAATTCAGTAGTTATATATGTATGTATGTGTGTGTGTGTGTGTGTGTGTATGTATGTATATGTATGTATATATATATATATATGCCTGGATTTCCCCTCTGTGGTTGATTGATACTTGGGTACTCCGCCCAAAACTATGCCTGCGTAGTCATGCCTTTGGTCTCCTCCCCTTGGTTTTGGCCTTGTGATGTGCTTTGATCAACAAAGTATACTGAAAGAGTCTACAGTATTTGCTGTTTCTGTCCCAAGTCTTAAGAGGACTGGTAATGTATATGTTTTGTGCTCTCAGGGAAGGTAGCAGCTACATAGAAGTCTGAATGATTAAGACCACCATACTGTAAGGAAGTTGGAGCTAACCATGTGCAGAACTGAGGAGCCTAGCCAATAGTGAGAACTAAAATCTGAGACAATAACCCAGGTTGGACAGTCACAGCCATTAGAGCCTCACAAAAATGCCACCTGGGGCAAAAATCTCTCCCCATGAAACATGCCCAAGATATAAATGTGAACAAATAAGCACAAGAGGTTGTTGTCTGAAGACTTTATGTTTAGCAGTAAGTTTTTATGCAAAAATAGATGTTCAAGTTACATTACTCAAATTATCCACCAGAAAAGCAATTTGTCTCATATCTGAGTTATTAAAAAATCTATTATATTATGAATCAGAGACTTTCTTAGTTATCCGAAGGGGATCCTTAGCCAATGCTCTCAATCAATGCTATCCATATTTTAAAGCTTCTTTTGTATATTGAATCTTTGTGTGATTATAAAATTACCACCTTTAGACTTTGGTAAATGGGGCCCCTGCTTTTATTCCAATGCTTTTTACTTTGCTTTCACTGGCTGCCTCTTATCAAATTTAGAGGAGATCAAAGACAGCTGTTTTTGTCTTTCTTATTTTCTCCTCTCTCCATCCATTATAATATCTCTATAGTGGGCTCATTTATTGTGCTAATACTGCATATGATCCCTAGAAGTCATGTGGACAAGATAATAAAACATATGAATCTGCCAACAACCAGGATTTGGTATTGTTATTAAGATGACATTGAGCCCTATATCTTTAAAAACTTGATGTTTTTTGTTATTTTAGTGTTCAAATAGAATTGACATATAAGATGTTTAATGTGAGGAAAGATGGTAGTTATGTGTGAAATATGGTAGTTGGACGAGGTAAATGAGACAGTAGGGAAATTTTGTCTTGCAGGTGAGAGATGGATAAGCTCTAGAATGCTTATTCTCATCATAGAAAGATTTAAGCGAATGGCATAAAATATTCGTCCTAAGAAATATGTTAAAGATCCTTTAAACCCCCCATATATAGCCAAGGATGTTGAAGCTCAGAGAGTCTGGGTATACTTCCAAGGTCATACTAATCCTTAGTGACAGAACGGAATCATTTGACTTGAAATTTAGCCTCTTTCCCACCCCCATCACCCCTACTACATACACACTTCTACTTAGAAGCAATAGGTTCACTCTCTGAGAAATTTCTGTGATCACACATTATTTATAGTATTCCCAGACTACAGAATTTGCTGGGAAATGTGTCTTATTAGTAATATATTCTCCAGCATTGCCAATTCTATACTTTTCCTTTCTTTGCTGAATCCACTTTGCCTCCCCACACTCTGGCTTGCTAGGTCCTATTCCATATGGGATACTTGGCTTTTTGGCCCCAGATTCCTCAACTTTAACTCTTTCTTTCATAGATTTCATATTTGTCCTTTTGACTGTATCTTTCGTATAGGTTCTCAGAAGACACTTACTGAATCAAATATAGATAGATATTATTCAATATTTCAATGGTAGTAAACTAATGTGGTCCTCCTGGAGAGTGGCAGTGTGCTTTATTGAATAATTACTGGTAGTAAATGCATCTTGGAATCTTTCCAATGAAGTTTTTAATTAGAGAGAGGCTTATATTATATTAACTGCTGTTTTGCAATGTTAAAGTTCTACGGTATATAAATATAGTTTGTAATTTTCTTTAAAATTTTAACATATGATTGAAAACTGTATTCAAATAACAATTGATAAAAGCATATGTAAGTGAAGAAGTAATCAGATTATGTGAATCAGCTAATGGCTCTAGGTCTGTTCCTCTGTGTTCAGCCAAGTAAGACCATGTTGTATGCAGAGAGATAGAATCTAAGAAGTTACTTGTGCCCAACAGGCTAACACAGTGGTCAGCAAATTGCGGCTCAAGAGCCTCATGCAGCTCTTAAGCTGCGGTTTGCCAGTCTGCTGACTAATGAGTTTGCCGACCTCTGGGCTAACCAATCAAGAGAACAAAGAACTTTTAGATAGTCCAACAGCCCTCTAATTTGTTATGCAATAATAGATATCCCTCCAGCTCTGAGTTCAAATAAACTGATGTGTTTTTGTACTTGGGAATTTTCAGTATCCTCTCAGCATAAATACCATATAAATAATGTCAGCAACAAAGTGGGAACCTTAACTCTTATCCTTAGTGATGACAAAACAAATAAGCATTTTCAATTTATAAAGCTAAGCGTGATAAACAGATAAAAAGTATGCTGGGAAAAATGTGCTTCTAAAAAGGACATTTGGTGAATACATCCTAGCCTTGAGATTTTTTTCAGAAAGAACAATAATGAGGGACTAATAAAACAATAGCAAAGGCAGAAAAATATCTTGACTCTAAAACAAATCCTAGGACTTCTGCTTCTGGGATGAATACTCCTAGTAAAGTTGAACAAAATATATTTTAAAGAATTGGGTTGAAGGTATTTGAGAACTAACAAGGAAGTGAATAAATAGGTAAAATACAAAAATCAGGGAAAGGTAAGACAGTCTTCAGGGGTCACTTTTCCCTTTAGGGTATTTGCTGATTTCAACTTGATTTATGACTTAGAACCTGAGAATAAAAGCAATTCTTTGATAGCCTTATAAGTCCAGGAGGACAAAAATAGGAAAGGACTAAATTTTTTCAAAGGAAAGAAGTGATTTGTTATTTATTTTGTGTAAAGTGACACACACACACAGCAAAAAACAAAAACAAACTGATTTAATCTCTCCCCACCCATATCCCAGTGGTTGATTGCATAGTTCTATAGCCATTTTCCAAGCAATCTGTACTCAGTAATTATGAACTGTTTTATAGTATGACCAGAATATGAAATGACCTAGGACAAGAATAATAATTATTACACTTATTTTGTTTTAAAATGACTTATTTAAAAATGTGAGCCATGTCCTACTTCAGTTTTAAGAAATAGGAAATATAATACTGTCTTTGGCTTTAGAAGAAAAACCTACTTGACTTACAATTTTTTGGAAAAGCATTAGTAATTTTTTTACAGCTAAAAATTATTGATATCTGACAAACCTTTGCTGTTCAACACATGACACACATTTTATATTTAGAATAAAAACTACTTTTTACCTTACATTTTAAAATGAAATTCAGGAAACTTATCATTTTAGGCTAAGCAAAATATAAATCTTTGGGACATGGTATAAAAACATCATTGTAGCCAAAATTATAAAACTTAAATGTATGAATACGTTTTTAAAATTGAAGCACATTCAGTCTATTTTTGTTAGTCATTATTTTAAACAAGAGGCCCGGTGCACGGATTCATGCACAGATGAGGTCCCTCAGCCTGGCCTGCAGGGATTGGACTGAAAACAGCTCTCTAACATCCGCCAAGGGGTCCCAGATTGGGAGAGGACGGTTCTTGGGTGTCACTGCAGCTAGGCAGCTCCAGCATTGAGTATCTGCCCCCCTGGTAGTCAGTGTGTGTCACAGGTACTGGCCAGTCGGCTGGTCAGCGGTGGCTTAGGCTTTTATACACACACACACACACACACACACACACACACACACACACACAATATTTTCTCCTCCATCATTTAAATTTTCAGATATTTTGGTTTTCTTTTCTTTGAAAGTAAACTTTACCAATTAGGAAATCTGCTCCTTTCTCTCATTTGCAACCAATGTTTGACTTTAGAAATTGGGTATCTTAAAGATCAGTTTGGGTACCTTAAAGCGTAGGGCATTTATAGTAGAACTGAATTAGAGATTGTAAGAATACTCTACCTTATATGAAATCCTCACATAGTCATTAATTGCCATATGCAAATTCTCTTTCACTGTCTTCTGCCCTGTTACTCACAGCTCAAGCCATTCTCTGCAACTTCTCTCTCAAGCTCCACAGTCAATGATTCTCCAGTTATGAGAGTTTTTCATCTTCATCATTTCTTTAAATTGTTTTCTATTTCAGCAACCACTGTAATACTACAGTATTAGGCCTCTTTCTCTGGACGTACCCTCTTTCATCCACCCTTTGCCAGAAACTTTTCTGGTAATTAATCTGATCATGAAACTTTCCTGTTTAAAGGCTTTCATTGGTTTTTGGTTCATAAGATGAAGTAATCTTTCTTTACTCTGTCATACAAGGTCATAAAGTATCTACCTCAGTCTATAGTTTTAGTCACATCTATTACGATTCACAGTAGATTTTTGCCATATTCCAAACAGACCATGTTCATTAGTGTTCAGCATCTTTGTACTTGATATTCACTCTGACATGAACATCACTCCCTTTTTTCTTTCCCAGCAATTCTTAATCTGCATTATCCACATCAAATATCAGAGCCTCTTGAAAATTTCCTTGACTCTCAGAAGAGAAATATTTTACAGTGAGATGAGAAGGGAAAGAAAGGAAAAAACCTGCATAGTTGATGTTCAGGAAGAATTTTGAAGTCATGGATTGGGAGGGACAGAAAAGCTATGGAAATTTTGACTGGAAAGTAGTGAGACTACCTGCCACAAGGAGACTTATTTTGAAAGTTATTTTTACACTTATTAACCATGTATTTCTCAAGAGATTGACTATGCCTTCAGATTTAAAATATATCTGTACTTGAACTAGCTATCCTTGCACTAATGCCCAGTACATAGCAGATACTAAATATATGTGAATTAAATATATAATTAAATAGACATAATAAGGAACTATCTATTTTATTTGAATCTTACCTGAAATATTAGAATTACAACTGAAATTCTTCTTGACTTTCCCTCTTAAGCATAGTTCCCAATTTTCATCAGAATCAAGTATTCTTTTCAAATGACTATACATATAATATTTGAAATAAATGTGGCCCTACCATGGGACTTCAGTCCCAATTTTAGAGTACAGCTCAGCTGTACTTCAATTCAAAGAAAATATGCCCTATTACGCATTAGAGAAAAATATTTTACTAAAGATTTCAGAGAGGTCAGAAAAAAGAGAGGTGGAAAAAAGAGAATGGAGCTTGTATTATTCAACTCATAATAATTCATTTTCCAACACTGGAACATTTCGCTCCAACATCACTTAAATGGTCTCTCCTGTTATTCAAAAGCCACCTCCTTTTCAACCTCCCCACTAACTGATTTCATTCAGACTTGTCTCACTGATGTCAGCTGTCCCATTCTAAGTCCTTCTAAATAGCACTAATTCTCAGTCAGGACAATTTAACTTCCTCTGCTTCTCTAAATTTTTATTCAAATATCCATCACTTAATTTTATCTTTCACAGTGCACAGTATTTTGAGGTTGTTCTCAGCTAAAAAAAATTCTCTCTAGATATCAGATTGAGGATGTATAATTTTTTTCTCTAATATTTTTTGTCACACATAGTACACACAAACTTAAAGGATTTAAAATGTGTAGTTTAAATATGAGTAAATAACCAAGTATTTGGTTTCCCCATTACAAACTCTGAGGCTGCTAAAGTGTAAGGAAATATTAGAAAGTTGACACATCACAATCCATTCTAGTGTTACCAGAGAATTAAATTCCCCTGTCATTCAGGGAAGTGAGGTCCTTTGGATGCCACTGAAATACACATTTTCAGAAGCTGCCACAATTAGATGGGATGTGGAAACAGCTTTATTTGTGTGAAGTTACATTTCTCAGGTTCCAAAGTCCCTGCCCCTTAAGCCAGTCCTGGAAAAGATACAGCTGTAAGTTCAGTGGATCAAGAAGCCAGTATCCAGAGCTTCCATTCCATGTGGTAGCCAGGTGTGGTTCAGTATTCAGGCTAATTACAGTCCATTAGTTCATGTGTGGAGTCCAACATGGCCATGCGCCATGTGGTCACAGGGGAGTGCATCCTCCTGCCACAGGACAGCCAGGCACTCAGCTCTAGAGAGAGAAGAGAGGGAAGGGAACTTCCTTTGTTTGGAAGTTTATATATTTAGATTCCCTGCATTTGCGGTGGCCACACCCATCATGGTCCATGTCTTGCTTTCAGGTCTGATTAACAAGTAGACCGGTAGGCACCTCCCATGTTACTCAGATCTTACGGGGCATGGGTCTAAACTGACTTTGTCCAGCCCCTTTCCCCATCCATTAGCAAAGAACAGACTTGGAGAATGTTAAATGCAGCTTTTTGGCAAAGCTATATAAAAGGCATACCATACTATTTGGTCTCCCCCTTCACTCCTTTCCTATTAAACAATAACCAGGTTGTTACAATGGCATCATTTGGAAGTTCACATGCACACTAACTTGATGAAGCAGAGAAGAGAGGTAAACCTTAGATTTTTATGTTTTTAATATTCCCTCCTCCCCCTAAGGAGATGTCTCAGTTGGAGAATAGTCATGAGAAACAAACAAAAATCTTGTCAGTATTTGAACACATATCTTTGAGAAGTAACTCTAAGTAACTTCCTTAATATAATTAGATTAATATATTATATTTAGTCATGGAGATCTCCCTGTATATGCTTTTTGAAATCCTTTCACTGTTTCTCTTTTCTAAGGTAGAGTATTTTATAAGAACCCACTGGAGTTAGCCAAATTGGATTGCAGTATGGTTAGCTTGGAATAAATCACAACACTCTAATTCATCTGTAAAGCACATTTGAAGTACATCTATGGGCTTTCTGTCTGAATTTAGCCTCTTTATAGACCAATTTTAGCCAACCATGACATTTTTTTTCATCTCTACAGGGCAAGTTTTCATGATAATAACAATTATCTATTTTTGGAAAGTATGGACTAGAGCAGTTTGCATCCCACTTGGAATATACCAATTGTGAGACCATTCACAAAATACTGCCCCTCTTCCATCCCTAACCCTGAATAGTTTTACAATGATTCATCATTATGAAGAGGGCCATTTTAAGTCAGTATCAACATATATATTGGATAATGATTTCATTACATCAGTGGTTTATAGTTCTGATGTAGTCAGTGTGTTGACTTTCATTTTTATGGAGAATCAATTAAAAATAGCTTTGATATTGTTTCTTACTGCATTACTTTAACTCCCTGGATTATCGCTTTCCCTGTAGATATTTATACTTTTGATCTTTTTTCCCCCTCTAGGGAGAGTGAGCGGGGGGAGAGAGATAGAAACATTAATGATGAGAGAGAACCATTAGTTGGCAGCCTCCTGCACACCTGCACTGAGGATTGAGCCGACAACTTGAGTATGTGCCCTGACCAGGCATCAAACTGTGACCTCCTGGTTCATAGATTGACACTCAACACTGAGCCATGCTGTTTAGACAGGTTTTACTTTTTGATTAATAGTTTACCAAGAATAATTAAGGCCAATTGATCATCTTATACCAAAGATATTTTTAAATGGTATTGTGCTTCAATGATCACCCTGTTTTTAACCTCCTTATCCAGCATAAAAAAGGAACAGGACAGGAAAGCTTGCATTGAGAGTTTCCTGTCTGTCAACCATTGTGCTAGTCACTTTTATATGGTCATTCAATTTTGTGGAGGGAAAAAGTCCACTTATCTCTTGTTTTACAGATGAGGACAAAACACACCAAGATAGATTCATTTAATCAGGATGATAGAAATATCAAATCATAATTTCAAAGTGCATGTATTTTCCCCTTGGCTGTGAAAAACTACTTACACATATAAGCCTTTTCCTTGATAAAGCATTGCCTAAAGATGTCGTGAGTTTTTATTCTCTCTGCTGTTCACTATACCAAAAAAGGGGAGAGAGAGCGCATTTATGAGTATCTGATTTGTGTCAAGAATGATCCTGAATTCTTTATATATAATTAATTAGGCAAATGCACATTGGTCACCTTTTGTGGTAATTTTTATATTTATCCCCCTGTTATAACAATGAGTCCTCAGCTAGCTCCAAGATAGGCATTAGTCTCACCATTACAAAGAGAGGAAACTGATCTAACAAGTAAATCAACTAGCACCATTTCACTGTGCTAGTAGATGGCAATACCTGAATTCACACTCTGATGTTCATTCCCTCTACAGTCTATGTTCTTCTTGCCACCCAGATTCTCCTTTTTAAAAACAATAAAATTATATGGCTTCTCCTGGAAAAAAAGTATATAGTCCTCTTGTGTGTTATCAGGACAGTACACTAATTTTGCATCTGGATGTGAAAAGTTTATAAAAAATAAGTATTTTTTTTTTTTTTAACCAGCTAGACTCTTTCCTTTACCACAGTTCTGGTAGCTGCAATGCCATTAAGTTTGTGTTTTGTAGGGAAGGTTTCTGACTCTCACAAAGGCAACCTGAGCCTTTGTTTGAAGCTACCTGTATGCTCTGAACTGAGATCAGCTCTTCTTTATCTGGGAAGACCATCCCTACCAATGCAACTCACGGTAGCAGAATAGAGATATACATGGAGCAGTGGGATGGCAAAGGAAGACTTGCTTAGCTAGCATACATGCTGGAATCAATCCTAGCAACAGGAGGACATATATTGTTTCCACACCCAGTTTGATGTCTCTAGAAGTATTTTATTTCTTGATCTAGAACTGTGGAGGAAATCAGTGGTTTTATGCAGTGACAGAGGAGGGAGAAGCAATGAGCCCATTCCATCCCATGCAGAGGTGATGAGAATGTATTGTCTGCTGAAAATTTAAAAACAATAAACCTGACTTAAAAAGTCAGTCTGCTTTTTCTGCTTTTTATTCACTTTGCACCAGCAATACTAAACAACAGGAGTGATAAAATGTCTCCCCACCAGAGCAGAACACTCCCTCACTCTCTTGTTAAGATACTGGAGACAAGGATTTTCCTTTTCTTCTATCCAGTTGTAAACACCATTCAAATTAAAACCCTTCCACAGACCTGGCATGAAAGAACCTTGTCTACATTATAGTGAGTATTCATTGAATGTGTTGGAATCTATATAGCAAAGGACTCATGCAAAAGTTATCAAAGTAGCCCGTAATAAATTGGACCTTAACTGTGATTAGCAGCCTTCCATCATTAATTGCATTGTCGCTTACATGCACCCAGTACTAGATAGTGTAACCATGCATTCACATTCATTATCTCATTTTTTCCTCATAAAAACTTAGAAGAAATGTTATGAAACTGGTGTACTGACCAAGAAGGACATATGAGGGATAATAAGTCAACATGTTTATTCTTTCCCCATAATGATCATTCAAACACACTCTGAAGACTGGTTCTTTTCTAGCGTCTGCATGAAACCTAGGGCAGGTACCACAGATTTTCTTGTCATTGATAGATTTTTCTTAAAGAACACTTATTTCCTACCCAGCCAGTGTTGCTCAGTGATTTTTGAGCTTTGACTTAAGAACCAAGAGGTCGCCATTCCATTCCTGGTTGTGACACATAACTAGAATGTGGGCTTAATCCCCAATGGGAGTTGTACAGGAGGCAGCCAATCAATGATTTTTCTCTTATCATTGTTATTTCTATCTCTCTCTCACTCTCCCTTCCCCTCTGAAATCAATAAAAAAGTATTTTTAAAAAAGACCCATTACTCTCAGTCACAATATGTTCTAACTTATTTCAAGTTCAGTATAATAATAAAAAACTTAAACTTCTTAACTTAAAGCAGAAAACCAGAATTGAGAAAGGTAAAAGTGGTTCATATCTCCTCTAATCACAGTCTGGAGTTTCTCAGTTCATCTCCACTGTTGAAGAAAAGAGAGAGTAGAGGGAACAGGAAAAGGGTTACATGCCCAATCAGGCATCCATCTGTTGTTGGTTTCTTCTGGTTATAGCAGAAGCTTAAAGCTAATGCTTACTCTCATGGGGCACTTTCGTGGGTATTTATGGGTATTTATAAGTCCCTCTAACTTGGGAAATTACCATTTGCAATTAATTTGTAGTAGGTGACTACTTTCAGTCCAGTTGGTTTCTTATCATTCCTTCCTTTTATCTAGATGTTCAGAATATACTTTTTTTTTTTTTGGAGGTCTTCACCACACATGCAGCTTTTTTGTTGGTCTATAAAGAGGCTAGTAACCACATTCCTTTGGCCTACCATTTGCCCTGTTTTCATTTAGCTTCCATAAGAACTCCAGCTTTGTCTTTTTAATTTATAGGCAAGAGCCAGATACCATGGTCTTTCCCCAAACTATAAAGCATACATAACATACCCATTATGTAGTATTCTTCGAAATCTTTCTCACTAACCTTGAGGTAAGACTAAACTATCCCATCCTAGTCTCTCTGGAAGTGGGCTATCCTTTCATATTAACAATTTTCCGAAGGAAATCCTCCCTCTAATCGCAAACTCCTCCTGAAGTGGTCACCTTTAATCCGTTTATACCCTAAAGTCATTGGTAAAGATTTCACAAGGACAGACACATTGCAAAACGTGGTTGTCCCTACTGCTTTGCAAATCTTTTCTAGATGTTTCATCATGTTACTTTGAAAAGAAGAAATGGTTGACTTCTACTGTCTTGGGGCCTCAGTATTAACTAAGTCTAAAAAAATCATATTAACATGTACTACAATTTATTTACATTTTACATGAAATAAAACAGGCTTATAGAGTTTAAGTCATTAGGCCAAATAGTGGATGCACAGCTAAAGAAGGGCAGACTACTTTATCACTGGGATTCCAGGCCACTGTCTGCTTCCCCAGGCCATGCTTCGAGTTTCAACATGACAGCCTACACCAAAAGCTTAACCTCAGGAAATCCAAATGCAAACTTAGAGTGAGATCTCCAAATCTACTTAGCTTTAAAATGCAGGCCACTGATGGACCAAACACTGATTTAATGTTACAAGAGCTTGATAAAATGCATGAAACTGTGAACTCACACTTCCCAGGTTGATGTCTTTCTGGTTGAGATTCCTACCTGAGAGAAGAAGCCATCATACTCTGACTTCCTAAGGTTGTGGGAGATTTTTAGTTTAAAGTTTCTGAGTATCTGGATTCCTTGGAGATCAGACTAACAGGATCTCAGTATTAGTTTATGGATTGTTTTAGAGGCATATTTTTAATCTCACATTACATTCTCATTGGCACTGGAAGAATGTGAGCCAGAAAAAAGATTCCGCCAGCACTTTGAAGAAGGAAAGAGCTATCGCTCCTATGTCTTGGCACATATTTCCTCTCTCAATAAATTAATCTTTTTCCCCACCCCAGGCTGATAGAAGCTATGATGAATGTATACTTGCCCACTTTTGAGAGTCCTGTGCATATACCCTTTCAGATATGGATTTGAAAATGGATAGATCATAGTTGGATCACAGCTCCATTTTATTACAGCATCATTGCATTATGACTACTTAATTAATTACTTCACAAAGCTCTCCAAGATGACTGAATTGCAGAAGGTAGCACACACTAAAAACAATATTTCCCAATTTAATGTTCTGCCACTTATCTTATAAAGTTGCCACAAGAGACTAGCATATGTGATTCTTTGCCCTAAATGCGTATATTTTCAAAAAGAAATGACCCATTAGGCAAAGCCTTGAACTGAAACAAAACCAGTCAAAATAATGCAGGACATGTTGGAAGGCTAAGATGAGATCCTTCCCTGACTTCCTTAATAGGATGTGGTAAATGTCTTCTAAGCTCTTGTATTTTTAACTTATAACAGAAAATAAAAAAGAATAAAAAAGGTTGAAAAAGGCTTTTTGCTCAAAATAAGGTATAATTAAAGGAAAGTAAACAAGAAATAAGCACAAAAACATAAAGTATAAAATGCGTTTTCTTGTGCACATAGCTTTCTTCTACAGGAGCATATTAAAATTAGTATTCAGATCTATGGGATAGAGATTCTATTATTAAAGCAACTGAAGAATGTTAATATTATAAATATGTATGACTTTGTGAAACTGTAAGAAATATATTCTGCTCAAAGTTCTACTAATGCTAAATATTTTAATGAAACTTATTGCATTTTTATATAAGTGGTATAAATTATCCACTTTAAAATTAGATAAAAACTATTTGAGAAATAATTATGAGTATGTGTTCATTAGATTGGAGTTGGAAGACTGCTGGATAAGGGCATTGGGTCAAATCCTTCATCTGCCTTCAGGCACTCAATTCCACAATAATGCCCCTAAGCATGTTATGGCAATTGAATCTCAATATTTAGAGAATTCTAATACATTTCAACTCTCCTCACAAAACTGAGCCATTCTAAGAAAGTACTTGTGGAAAAAAAAAGTGCTTTTGATTTTCTTTTCTTCTACTTGGCCAGTGATCTAGCCTCTCCATGAGTTTCAGCTCCCAGACAGGTTCAGTAAGTCAACTGGCCTTTTCTGGTTGATAGCAAATATTGTTCAAATTACAGTATGTACTTAATAGAGGCCTGTATTTTTTCCTGCTTTAAGTTAATCACAACCTATCTTTCTCTCTGTCTTTACTAGCAAGCATCCCGTGAGTCCACTGTAAATTGTCAATAGAGTCTGTATAAGTAATTAAACTGCTCAGATATTACTTTACCAACACCTGCATTAATACTGATTACTAGAGGCATAATTACATTGTTATTATGCTTAAATATTTGGTTTTAAAAATATAGTTCTATTCTGAATTGTTGTTTTCTCTTTCTCCCATTGTCTTCATTTTTATAGAACCTTTGTTTCTTCTTTATTTCCTACAAGATCCCAAGACCTTTCATACACCAAGTCTATTGCTCACCAAAGCTAACTCTCACATTGCCCCTAAAACATAAAGATTTGAAAGAAAATCCATGCTGCCAAAGAAACAACTATAATACTTTTTTTAAAATTTTAGCCATTTCAAAAATAATCAGGTTCACACCTGAGCAATGACCTAACTGACAGAAAAATATATATGTTGACACATCCAGGAATTTGACAATGAAGTGCTAATAGTTTAGAGTTATTCTGATAGTTGTTCTCTACTGCTGGAAAGATCCTGTCTAGAACTCAAAATCATCTGCAAACTGTGATAGGAAAACACCTGACCTAAGATAGTGTGGTGATTGAAAGTAGAGCTGAGAGCTGTCCCTGAACTCCATTCCTTGGTCATTAACTCTGTTCCTCGTTCATCTAGAAAGAAACCTTAAAGAAGATACAACCCAGCATTTATCAAAATGTTGCCTGTAATCTCAGGAATGTACAAGAATTGGGATTCCTGGGCTGTACCCCAGACCCATTTAATCTACATTGTTGTGGGTGGGCCTTAGGAATCTGAATCTGCAACAAACCAATCTTTAAAAAATATTTTTATTGATTTTAGAGAGGAAGCGAGTGGGAGAGAGAGATAGAAACATCGTTGATGAGAAAGACTCATTGATCGGCTGTCTCCTATACGCTTCCTACCCAGGCATGTGTCTTGACTGGGAATGAACTGTGATTACCTGGTTCATAAGATAATGCTCAACAGCTGAGCTGTGCCAGCCGAACTGGTCTTTCTTTTTGAACCTTTACAGATTTAGTGGGAGAAATCAATCAGAAATTAAATGCCACAGTTCTGGGCGCTAAATTTTTTAAATTATGGGACACATATATATTACCTTAATCAAAAAAGAAATTTAAAAAATTATGGAGTTATTTCATAGACTTTGGAACTCCTAAAAACACTGTAATCATAAATATCTTCAGTAAAACCACTTGAAGTTTTGGTGTCCCTATAATAGTGTTAGATTTCCTCAGTTTTTTTAAGAATTATTACACATGAGCATTTTGCCTTTGAATGTAGGCCAAATATTCACATAGAAAAGAGGAAACTCTTAAACGTTGCTTCTTCTGTTCTAGGTATTGTGGCCTTTGTAGAGGAGATCCTAAAAGGAGGGAATTAAAAACTCAAAGATAACAGGGCCCAGTATTTCAGCTTGAGATGGTTATTCTAAAGAATTGACACTTTCAGGGCAATCAGAATTACTGAGACTGACTTGGGCAGTAAGATTGCATTGGGGTTAAAGTGATGCTTTCCAAGTAGAAGAGACTGAGATGCAGGGACCATTTCAAAACTTCTGATTGGTTGTCTGAACTTAAGCTTTACACTACCAGAATTGTGTGCATACTTGTTTTAATCAATATATTATATTAGAAAGAATTAGATATAATGAAATAATGTAACTCTGAAAACTTAAATCCATATAAAAAGGGCACTTAATAAACCATAAGACATATCCTAGTGTTTTTAAAAAATAGTTTTATCTAGGAATAGAAAGACCATCAAGATGATATTATACAGCCTGATGATTTCTTTTTTTGTCAGTGCAATCAACTGTTAGTTGCTTGAGTCACTAAATTCAAGGTTTCCTGTAATCTTTAGCTAGCGGGCTTATTCTTCTTCATTTGACTTTATCCTACAATATTTGCATTTATGTAATGATTATATGCATACTGGGTTTGATACAATTAAAAAATAAAAGAGGACATAGAGGGGATAAATGGTGATGGAAAAAATAAAATAAATAATAATTCTTCTGGAAGGAAAATCCTTGTAGGTGACAAAACTGTACAAATTGCAGTTTTGTATGATGCTATAAAATAAATTATTTTCTGAATTTATCTATATAATTGCCTTTGCTGTTTATAATCTTTGGATGTGTTGCTCACTTTCATTATTTAAGAGATCAGCCAAAGAACTTGTATGCATATACATACATAACCCATGGACACAGACAATAGTGTGGTGAAGGCCTGGGGTGAGGGCCAGGGGTCCACTAGAGAGGGTCAATGGGGGAAAATGAGGGCATATGTAATACTTTGCTGAAGTTCAAAAAAGAAGAACAAGGAACAGGTTTCAGGATAAAATTCTTCTAACACTCTGTTAAGAACTGGAAATAAAACTCAGGTTAGTAGGGTTCAAAAACTATGGTTAAGATATTTTCCTTCTTCTTTCCATTCCTATAATGTGGCCAGGACCAGAAGCTGCAATGTTGAAATACTATGAAAAAGCATATTTCCTCTGTATTGCTGGCCTGATTGAAAGCAAAGAGTACATGAACTTTTATGAGATTTTGTCTGAATGAGATTCTGGCACAGTTTTAAGGGCCCTTGAGATTGATCTAAACTAGGAATCAAAACATAAATTTCACACTTGGAGTTATTATATAATAAATTCATTTACATGATATGCTTTCTTTTGCACTAGGGTGTGCCCTTTCATTGTATTGGTTGCTCCTTTGGGCTGCAAAAATAGTATTAGCCAAAGATCTCCTAAATTTCTTGCTGATTTTTATTATGAGTCCTTGACCATTTTATAGAAGATAGTTTTAAAACTATCATTGTTACACCTTTTGCCAGGCATTATATTTGGAAATTTGAATACACAGTTAATGCAAAACCATGGGCCAAGAAGGAATAGACAAACCTTTTAACTCAGGATAGTGTATAGAAAATCCATTGGCTGAAAATATTGTTTTTGTTTTGTGAGCTAATTATGCCCCTGATTCAGAGTATTCAGTATTGTCTTCAAATGCTAGCTCTCTGATTGAAAGCAGCCAGTACATGGATTTTTATGAGATTACTAGAGGCCTGGTGCATTAAATTCATGCAGTGGGGTGGGGGTCCCTCAGCCCAGTCTGTGCCCTCTTGCAGTCTGGGACCCCTCGGGGGATGTCCGCCTGCTGGCTTAGGGTAACAGGCCTAAGCCAGCAGGCGGACATCCCTCTCGCAGTCCAGGATCCCTCTCACAGTCCAGGACCCCTCTCTCCATACTGCCTGCCTGCCCCTTACTGCTCAGCTCGCTGCTCCTTAGCACTGCCATGGAAGTGACGAGGTTCCCACCACTGCCACTGAGCTTGCCAGCCCTGAGCCCGGCTTCTGGCTGAGCAGCACTTCCCTTGTGGGAATGCACTGACCACCAGGGGGCTGCTCCTGCATTTAGTGTCCACCTCCTGATGGTCAATGCACATCCTAGCAATGTGTCATTCTGCTGGTCATTCTGCTGTTTGGTTGATTTCCATATTAGGGTTAGCTCTCATTGGCTAATCAGATACAGTAGTTCTTAAGGTAAACAAGACATTTGGACTTGAAACTTCAATCTACAAAATCTCTTTACTCAAATTTGTTTCATTCAACTCCATGTTGTATTAGTTATCTGTTAATACATAATAAAATTTCCCAAAACTTAGCACCTGAATGCAATATATGTTTATTCAGAGTTTTTCTAAGGGTCAAGGATTCAGGAATAGGTAAATCATGGTTTTGGGCTCAGGATCTCTCGTGTGATTCCAGCTTGGACTATTGTCATCTGAAGTTTTGTCCAAAGCCAGACATTCTGCTTTCAATCTCTTCTGTAGCTATTGGCAAGTGGTCTCAGTTTCTTGCAATGTAGGACTCTCCATAGGATTGATCACAACATGGCATTCTGGCATCCTTTAGGGTGAAAGCCTTGAGGGTGACACCATCCTGTCTTTTATGAACTGGCCTCTGAATCACATATTGTCAACTTCACCTTATATTCATGACAAGCAAGTCATTAAGTCAGTCTATATTTGACTGAAAGAGAGACAGGGATCACTGGGGGAAACCTTATAGGCTGCCTACCACAGTCTTTCCTGTGGCCCCAATGACTTATGTCCCTCCTATAAGCAAAATATAGTTTTATTTTCCCCAAATTCTCAAGTCATCCCATTACAGCATCAGCTCAAAGGCTAGGATAGTCTCACCTAAATTAGATATAGCTGAGGATAAAGTTCCTTCTTTGAACTGAGAAGTATTTTTTTTTGCCTTATATGTACCTAACATGGTAAGGCAGACATGGTAAGGTAGAATAATTGCCACTGCACTCATGCACAAAGGTGAGGAAGAGGAAAGGTTGAACATCCAAGTCTTGGGGCTATTGAAGTTCTCTCATGCTCAGTTACTCCTTCTCTGGAGGCCTTCTCTGCAATTCTATGCTACTGGCTCATTACCCACCCACTTGAGTCTTCCTTTTTTGTTTAAAGGCATGTATCGGCAGCTGACCAGTTTCTCAGCCTGCTTTCTGCCAGTAGAACTTTGAGAGTCCAAACATCGTTTCTCAATTCATACTCTCTCTGTTCCTTTCACTCCAAACTGTCAGGGTTTAGTTTATTTAATTCTTTTAAAAAGTTTATGGGTCTTCTATGAATCTTATTTGGGTCCAACACTATTATTTTTTGTGTTCTTTTAAAAAAATTATCTGTATTGTTAAAAGTATTACAGGTATCTCACTTATTTTTCCAATTGACCCTCTCCGCCCAACACCCGCTGCCTCTCCCAGGCCTTCATCACACTACTGTTTGTATCCATGACAGATATACACACTAGAGACCTGGTGCATAAAATTTGTACACTTGGGGGTGGAGGGAGGGTCTCTCAGCCCAGACTGCGTCTTCTCACAGACCTGGACCCCTCGGGGTATGTCCAACTGACGGCTTAGGCCTACTTCCTGGGAGATCAGGCCTAAGCCAACAGTCAGACATCCCTCTGGAAGCCTGAGAGCCCTCGGGGGATGTCCACCTCCCTAGGGAATGGGTCTAAGTTGTTAGTTGGACATCCTTAGTACTGCTGTGGAGGCAGGAGTGGCTCTCTCCCTGTGGATGTGCACTGACCACCAGGGGGCAGCTCCTCCATTGAGCGTCTGCCCTCTGATGGTCAGTGCACATCATAGTGACCAGCCATTTCACCATTAGGGTCAATTTGCTTATTACCCTTTTATTATATAGGAAGTTCACTGGTTAATCTCTCCCTACCCCACCGAAGCCTCATACACAAAACTTTTAGGGACAAGTTCTTCTCTGCCCTGGGCTTCTGCTGAAAGGAAATGCCTTTAAACATATTAGAAGCTTGATTGATTCTGAAGATCTGTTAGTTATATCCTTAAAATATTTAGAGGGCTATTTGTCTAACAGAATATAATGTAGGGTAGCTCCTTTGACCTTTCAGTGGTCTTAATAAAGGATTTTTTAGTCACAACTTCAGTATCATATTTAGATCATGATTTCCTGAGAGTTCTCTGAAGTTGACTTTTACTCAGCAGCCATTTTTTAATATTAGCATTATTTGCTATCCGGAAAGACTCAGAATTTTTAAAACAAGCCAGCACTGGCTCCTTTTTGTTTAATAGTCCTTCCTTTAGTTTATGTATTGCCTCTCACATTTTACTATTAGCAGCAAGAAGAAACCAGATGGCAACTTCAACACCGTCTGCTTGGAAATCTCCTTAGCAAGATCACTTACCCCCCAGTTCAGTGTTCAAATTCCATGAATAGTTGTATCCAAGGCATTTTAAGCTTCTACTATAAAATATCTTTTATCTTCTGATAACTTTTTGGTTCCAAAGCCTTTCCTTTATACTTGTCTTTGCTCTGTAACATGGTGTAGCAGAATATTCATAACACATTAACATAACATTTAGCAGCTTAAAACTGCAAGAGTTTATTATTTAATGCAGTTTGTGATGAAAAGGACCAGAGATGGCTTTGCTGAGTGTTTTTACTTTGGGTCTCTCATGAAGGTGCATGTTGACTAGGCCTGCAGTCACCTGAAACTTATCCTGGAGCTGAAGAACCTAATTCCAAACTCACTCAGAAGGTCATTGGCAAAAAGTCTCAGCTTTTTGCCACATGAACATCTCCATAAGGCTAAACGTAACATGGCAACTGGTTTCCCTGAGACACATGATAAAGGAGCAATTGAGAGTTACACCACACTGCCTTTTATGGTCTAGTTTCTGGGTCACTTCTGCTGTATTTGTTATAAATGAATCAGTAAGCCAAACCTACTCTCAACAGGAGTAAATTACACAGAACATGAATAACAGAAGGCAAGGATCATTGGGATCAATCTTGAAGGCTGGCTACTTCAATTGCAATAAAATTTTCAATTTATTTGAGGAAACTGACTTCTTATTATGCTGATTTGTTAACATTATTTACATTCAAGACCTTCATATAAAATAATTCAGAAAGAAAACAATAGTTCAGTTGTGTGCCATCAATTTTAGATCTATTTTTGATACTGAGATATAGCAATAGATCATATTTGATAGTGCTGTAAATTTTTCAAATCTTTATATTCAATAACTTATTTGGTCATTATAATAATGTCTGTGAGGCGCACGGGATAAGTATCTCTCCTATTTCCAGATGAGAAAAACTCCCAGAACCTTAAATATTTTGTCTAGTATGCAAAAATACAACACAAATTTTAGAGAGACATTCCTCTAAGATAGTAACATCAATACAAGCCTATCTGCATTCCTGCTGTTTTAACCCTGCATTCTATCCAAACTGGGTGAACAATCAGAGAAGAGAATGGAAGGAAAGTAGTAAATTTTTAATAAGATTGCTTCATCTGCATTCTGAAATTATGACATATAAATGTAATGTCTTAATTCCTACTGAATATAGAATATGAGGCATCTAAAATAGTCAAACATATAGAAGTAGACAATAGAATGGTGATTACCAGGGGATGGGGAGAGGAGGATATACAGGAAGTTGTTATTTAATTGGTAGAAGGTTATAGTTATAGAAAATAAGCAAATTTCAGAAAACTTATGTTTAACACAGTGCCTACTACAGTAGTTAAAAATAAGATATTATGCATTTAAAATTTTGTTATATTAATTGCATGTATACATTAATTACATGCAGTATTCTAATTATACCTCAATAAAGCTGGAAAAAATACTCTTAAAGCAAATACAAAAAAGTATCAATTGTGTTTCTATATAGAAACAATGACCTTGTGAAAACAAACTAAAAGTACATTAATTCCAAGGAAAATGAAATACATTAGCTAAATGTAACAAAATATGTATAGAATCTCTATGCTGAAACTTACCGAAATAGAGAGATAAATTATGCTCATCAATGTGAAAACTCAACATTAGTAAAGATATCAATGCTCCCAAATGAATCTATAGTTTTAATACAATTCCGATTAAAATCTCAGCAAAAATTTTTATGGACAGCCAAAACTGGTTTGACTCAGTGGATAGATCATCAGCCTGGGGACCGAAAGATCCCAGGTTCGATTTCAGTCAAGGGCACCTTGGTTGTGAGCACATTCCCAGTAGGAGGTGTGCAGGAGGCAGCTGATAGATGTTTCTCTCTCATCGATGTTTCTAACTATCTCTCTCTCTTCCTCTCTGTAAAAAAATTAATAAAATATATTTTAAAAATTTTATAGACATAGTCAAAGTTATTATAAAAATATATAGAAAAGCAAAGGTACTATAATAATTTTTAAAAATAATTTTAAATAATTAATAAATGAATAAAGTAGGAAGAATCTCTCTACTAGATATTAAGGCTTACTATATAAAGTATTCAAGACTGTGGTATTGGCAGTGTATAAAAACATTGATCAGATGAGCAGAATAAAGGGCATGTAAATAGACACACTGATTTTCCACTATATGCAAAAGCAGTTAAATGGAGGAAGAATAACCTTTTAAAAAATAGTACTGAAACAATTGGACATCCATGGGCAGAAGAAAGAAAAATAAAAATAAAGACTGAGACCTAAACCTTAAATTTTATACAAAAATTAGAATGGATCACAGATTAATGTAAAATGTAGAACTACAATGCTTTTAGAAGGAATCATAGGAAAAAATCCTTGGAACCTAGAACTAAATTTATCACCAAAAATATGATATTAAAGGAAAAATATAAATTGAATTTCACAAAAATGAAAAACTTATTTTGAAGAGAATAATATAACTAGGTAAAAATGTTTTTAAATTACATATCTGACAAAGAACTTGCATCTAGAATATCATGAATTCTCTAGGCTCAACAATTATTTTTTTTTTTCAATTATAAAGTGGGCAACCAATTTGGACAGACGTTTCACTGAAGAAGATACAGAGGGGACAAATAAACATACGAAAAGATGCTCAACATAATTCACAATGCGAGAAATCAAAATGAAAACCATCATGAGAGGTTAGGAGTAGTGATAATTATATCTAGTGGTCAATATATTAGAATGGTTAAAAAATAGTAATATTATATGCTGGCCAGAATACTGCGAATGATTGAAGAAAATGTGGTGCATGCATACTATGGAATATACCTCACCAATAAGAAGGAGCAGACTGTTGGTACATGCAGTGACATGGAATATGTGGCCATTAATACTTTCATCAAGCATTTGGTTCTTAAGGATGTTCATGTCGAAGGGGACTTGAATTTTCTCATGACATTTGAAACACTTTTGAATACAAAAGGGCTACCAGAAAGGCAGGAGGATAGATGAAAATATTTACATTGTATTACTTTTTAAGTGTTGACATCATCTGTATTCTATATTGAAAACCATGCCGAGATTATAGTAATTATGTTACTGGTGGAGGTGAGTGATGCAGAGCTCTCCTTCTTAGACAAGTTATAATAACATGAACAGAAAAAAAAGGCACAAAGACTAAGCTTAGTAAAGGGCCCGTGTGCATTGCAAACTCAGGCAGGATTGTGGCAAGATCTGAGGTGGAGATGGGGAAGAGTTCTAACCCAGTATCTGGAGAAGTATGGTAAAGCTTTCTAGCAACTCTCTAGCTCTCTTACTCAACAGTCAAGCCGAGCCTCAGAAGGCAATCCTTAAAACTAATACTGGAACAGGTGAGCAGGAATTCACCCCGGGGTCCTCTCTCGTGGAATTAAAAAATGAAGCCGAGGACCAGAGAAGTGCAAACAAGGCAGGAGTTTATTGCAAGCAAACACAGGCTCCCCACTTTGGGAGGGGACTCACATGTGTTGGCCCAGAAGCCTTCTACTCTTCCCCTCCTATCTGCTAAAGGCCTGCTCTTTTTCTATCTGTGCACCTCTCTGATTGATTCCTGGACTTTTTGCAACATTTTATTTTGTACTTGCAAGAAAAACGTCCTTGTTTCAATACACCCTGTTTTTCTGCTATTCTGTTTTTCTACAAAACATTTTGTGTTTTCAGCCAGCTCTATCATTCCTCCTCCTTCCATCCCTTACCTTGTCTACCTATTTCTGCTAATTCCTTTTGATACCATATTTTCTTATTTATAAAATTCTTGGAAGTTTTTGTTTGCTTCTTTTCCCAAAAATAGCCTTTTTCAAGATCTGAATATTTTCTCTTTTAGTTCTGAATTTTCACCTTCTTTCTGATAGGAGCCATTCATTCATTCATCCCTTTATTTGACTGTATTTCAGATATGCACGAGAAACAGCAAAAAACAAACCAACAAATGAAACCAAACACTCATAAGGCATTTAAATCCAGTAAATGAAGAAAGAAAACACGTTTTTGTACAATGATAGAAGCTAGACATAAAATAAGGTGACATAAAAGAGAGTGATGTGGTATCTCTTTTTAGTTGAGTAGTCAGGAAAGGCCGCTCTAAATAGGTTTAATGAATTGAGATCTGAGTAACTGGAAGAGACAGCTCTATGGGTATTGATATGAAAAACAAGACAGAGGCCCTAATGCAATGCGAGCTTGCCAGTTGGATCACAAAGACCAGTGTGGGTAAAGAGTGGGCAAGCTGGCGATATGATGTAAGAGTTGCAACAGATACCACTTTGCAAGCCAGGACAAGAAGTACGTGCTGTACTTGAAATGTATGCAGAATTTGAAAGAAAATTTTAAGTAGGAGGAGGATATAATTTATGTCTTTCGGAGATCACTTTGGATGCTGTGCCATATGGAAGATATTCCAGTGGTGTAGAGGAGAGTTGATTTAGACTTGAATAAGGTGGTAATAATAGAGAAGAAATGATATGGACAGAATTGGGTTGTAGTGAAGGTGTTAAAAGTTGGAGGTTTTTTCCCCCTCTTTTTTTTACTTCTGTATTGGCTTTCTATAATTAGATGCTCAAGTTATTTTATGTGTGGCTGCTGAAACTGGAGAGAAGAGAGGTTTGGATCAAGTGTTGTGCCTAGTGCCAGATGTTGGAAAAATAAGATATATCTGGAAATCTTTCACCACTAATAGAATTTTAAAATATTAGAGTTTCACAATAAGTGTATAAAAGCACCAGAAAGGTTCTTCTCCTGCATGGAGAAATATTACCAGCTTCACTTCTCTGCACCCTCTCAATAAAAGTCCTGCTTAGTAAGGAGTGAGGGTTATTATGGTGATAAGCAGATAAATTCAATTAAAAGATGTAAACTCAATTGATGTACCAATAAAACATTCATGAAATGTTTTCTTCTCTAACTTGCATATTACATGCCATATTGATACCCTTACATGGCTGGATAGCATCACTCCAACCCAAAGGTCTTATGAGTTTTTTTGGTCATTGTCTTAAATGTAATACTCTGGGACTTTAGAGAAAATGTATCTATTAAAGGTGGGGGAAAGGGTTTATAATAATGGTGACATAATTAATGTTCCTCAGCTCTAATTTTCTCATCTGCCAAATGGGAATAATACTTGCCCATATCAATTATTTTAAGGAGAAAAGAAAATATAGAGCATCATGCAATGTATATGGTATGTAGCGTATACTTGATGAATGTTGATGATTATTATTTACTAATAGACATTCAGCTATAGGAGCCCTGACCAGTAAGTAGGAGAAAGGAGAATTAATCCAATCTAGGAGTGGAAAATGGACAGAAGCTTTAAAGGGTACTCAGAATTTAGCCAGCATAACATAGGGTTGAAAAGTTAAACAATGTAATTGACACATGTGAGAAGAAGTAAATGGGTGACAAGAAGTTTGAATGGAAAAAAGCTTTCTTTAGATGATGAGCTATACTTGTATACAGTATCTGACTTGGATTAGCAGAAAGATTGGCTATGAAGCATGGCTGGTATTCCCTATGGGAGATATTACTAAGGCAGTAGACTCAACATCTGGAGAACATGATTTAATTTTCTAAGAGCCCCTCATTCTTTCTTACTGTCAAATGACGGAGCTTGAAGATGCTGGCTGTTCAAGGTTGCTTAGGAACTGGGCAGGGTTATACATTCCTAAGGAGGGTATCAGGATCCCCAACTAAGAGGATGAGAAAGCCATGTGACTTTGAGCAAGTTTGTGAGCTTCTTTGAGTTTTGTTGCCAAAAAAGTTTGGGCACTGGAGGCTGATTCTGAGATATGATCATGTGATCTCAGTCTTGACTCTTTCAATTTCAGTCTGAAAATTCCCCTTGAAGGGAAAGAAGTAGAAAACGAATCCCTGGCCCATTAGGGTCCCCTTATTCCATTATCCCCCACATCCACAGGAAAGGAAGGTTGTGGTTCACTGAGGCTTTAGAGAATCTTCCCAGCTTTTCTGTTGGAGCTGGAGTTTACCTTTTTTCTTCAGTGCTTTGGAAGAAAAGCCGGAGATGTCCATAACAGCTTGTTTTGGGTATCCCTTTTCTTTCCTGTGTACACCTTTCATGGGAAAGTAACTTGGCTTCATTTAGAGTCTTAAGTTCAGAAATCGGAAGCCTGTTGGGGATAGAGTTCTTCAAGGTAACAACCATGACTGCTGTGTCACCTTTCTCAAATTAATTTTAGCATGGCTAAAATAACTGTACTATTTCCCTTCATCTTCACTGCCTTTTTCAGCTGAACAAAAAGACCAGATGTTACTAAATCATGATCTTCTACACAGCACAATGCTGTGGTCTCCAGGGTTTTAGGTTCATATGCACAGCCTCTCCATACTCACATGCCCAGGGAATGCGGCTGTTTTGGGGGTTAGTAACTCCAAAGACATTAATTTTATTTAGCATTTCCTCAGCAATAGCTCTGCATTCACTAATGGCACCTTATGTCCCTTGGGATAGTCACATATTAAACCAGAAATACTCAAATTGTCACTATTGCAAAAGCGAGAGATTTTAACTCTCGAGTAACCATCACATTTTCATGGAAAGGGTTTATCTAGTGCACAATTCAAAATTATAATTTTGAATTGGGATCAAGTGAATTCTATTTTTTTTTCAGAAATATATGAACACTCTTACATTTTTTAAAAAAGTGTTTAAATGTGTGTTGTTTTATTTTATTAAGATATTTTTAGATCAGAGTAATAGAATGAATAAATGTGCAGCCACTTGGCATCGTACTTGTAATATAATTGGTCCTCAACAAAATGTGAGTAGTTTATTCATGGTAATCCCACCATTTCTGTGCATTAGAATTATATCAAGTAAGAAAATGGACTCTTTAGAGTTGGAAAACATATTTTATGACATCTAATTTTTATATTCTTATACAGAAAAATTATGAGTTCTAGAGAAGGCCCATCGCCAGGGAGATCATAAACTTAGGGATGATCCATGTGGGAAGAAACCCTGGATTCTAGAGTCAGAAGATAACAGGTTTGAATTTATTTTATTTTTGTGTCATATTAGCCATGTGACTTTGGGCAAGTTTGTGAGAATCTTCAAATGAGAATATTAATACATAATACGAGTTGTTTGGAGGTCAAATGAAGTAAGTTTCATAGAATTATGTTATAAACTACAGAAAATTATAAAACATGCTTCCTGTCATTTAAAAAAGGGAATGATAATATTTTTTTGCATTCTATAAAGTTCCAGGAGCTTTTTTGGAGAGCTTTCCAAAGCTGCACTGTAATTTGTAAAGATTGGATGATTTTCTTATATTTACAGTTGGGAAGGCTAAGGCTCAGAACAGTAAATGCGTAGCTTAGGTTCACTGCTAGTGAATGGGAGAATGCATCTTCAAGCTTGTGTCCAGTCTTGTCTCCTCCTTTCAGTATCCTTTCTCAGATGATTTTTCTAAGGTAGACATTCCCTAGGTAATTTGGTTAGTTCACTGGAATATCCATTTCAAAAATGTTTCAAAAAAGCTAACAAAAATGAGAAGTTTAGTGTTTAATTTGTATTACCGCTCAAAAATAAATATTCCTTTTAACTAGTGAGACCACTATGGTAGGAGAAAGTGCCAAAGGAGACATGGCCAGTTTTTCCCCATAGTGGACAGAGGCAGTTCAAGTAGTTAAAGTGGTCCTATCTGTACTACCGGGCGAAACCTGTCTGAAAGTGCCCACTTAAGTATTAGTACTATCATATATTCTTCGTTGGTGGTTCTTTGTTTACCATGTGAGTTGTGGAAGTGACATATGTACACATCAGGTGTTTTATGGCCTTAGTTCTGAAATTCTTGCTGTAGTATGTATGTGTATGTGAGAGAAAAAGTAGCACAATCCTTTCCACAGAAGACATTTGGCAATTTGAGAGTTTAGTTATTACAGCCCTGGAGATGGCACTACTACTGGCACTACTACTGGCAAATAGTGGGTAGAGGCCAGTGATATGGCTAAACAGGACAGCTTCCACAACAAGAATTATCTGGAACCAAATGATGTCAATAAAAAATAATTCTTTTTATTAGAATAGTGTGGCATCATTTTCACATGCATTATCTTAATAATACACACAAAAATCACTGAGGTAAACATGCTTCTCTCTAATTGTAGATGAGCAAATTGAGATTTGAAAGGGATAAGCAACTTTACCAAGGCCATGTGAAGAGGAACATGAAGGTATTAGAGCATGAAAATCAGCCTCCTCAGATCCTACTTTTCATATTTTTAATGGAAATATTTTGGGCACAGATGGATTATTCTCCATTCTCTCCCACCTCAAGCCAAGCATACCTTGTACTTGCTAGAGTGTCAAAAATATGTGCTGGTTAATTAATTAATTTTAAATGACCTCAAGGACAATCACCAATATTATTCCATCCTATTTTTTTTTTATATAAGAAATGTCAACTCAGACCCTTGGGCAGTATTTCTTTGTAAATTTCACATGCATTTTCTGTCCTATCTCTGTTTTCATGATTTTACTCCCTTGAAAACCTTAGACTATGTTAAAATGTAAAAGCCTGAAACTTCCAGCTAGCAACAGTATGTGGCCACTCGGTGTCTGCCTCTTCAGCTGATACATTCATGGAGGCTCAGGCAGAGAAGCCCAGGAGGATGAGCTGGCTTTTAAGTGACAGCGCATTTCAAAGACAGGTAAATGACAAACTGGAAACAGAACAGGGGCAGTGTACTCCCAAACAGCAACAATTACAGCAAACACGGTAACGGCCTTGGCTCTCTGCCAGCATTCCCATCCCAAAACTAATTTATTAAGGTGATATGTTAATACTGCACAACAATGGTAAGGCTGGCTTGGTGTTATATTTAGCGCATGAAGCAATTAAAGACAGAAAGAAAAAGAACACCGAGACCGCAGATGATGGACATATTGCAAGATGTTCAACGCATTTTTTTTAGCAAACAGTAGAAAAAATCCACCTGCAACTTTGAAACTTTCTCCATTCTTGGGTTGAAAGCAATCATTTAAGTTGGTCAGTTCAGTAGGAAAAAAAAAATAAACCCATAGTTATTTGGGAATATGTCAAAATATACTCGGAGAGAGAGGAAAAAAAATACTCTCAAATTGATGATTTGGCTGAAATTTTCACTTTTTAATTGGTGCTTCTGTTCTAAGGCAGCTTTTTATTTTCCTTTCAAACATTCTTTACCTTTATCCATGTTTATAGCTTCGTTTTACTCTCACAAAAAGATTCTAATATTGGTATCAACTAGTGTATTTACCCATTTTTCTATTATATGTCTAAGGCTGCTCTGAAAGTTGATTTTTTTTTAATTCTGACCTAAGGATATGTTTTTATTGATTTGAGGGAAAGAGAGAAACATCGATATGTGAGAGAAATATTGATCAATTGACCTCTTTGCACACCTCAAGGGATTGAAACAGCAACCTAGATATGGGTCCTGACTAGAAATCAAACCTACAACATTTTGGTGAATGGGATGATGCTTCAACAAATTGAACCATCTGGCCATGGCTAAAAACTTTTTTGGAGGATGAAATTAACTGTGTGTATTTGCTGTGAGGGTTTGATATTTAACACTGAAATATTAAATAGAAGAGGAGAAGCAGACTGAGGTCAACATGGGAGATCATAAATTCAGTTTTTATTTAATCTCAACTTTAGTTTTGTACTTTTTCAATATTTACAAATGCATAGGATAAACTGGGATTTTTTTAAAGCTTCATCAAAACAGCATCATCTTTTGTAATTTAAAAAATGCTAATGCTGATCTGGCCTAATGAAATGGAATGAAAGTATTTTTTTTCCCTTTTAGTTTTGCCTATTATGATCTAATTACTTAAAGAAAAATCTCAGCTTTGATTTAAGCAAATCAGTAGCATTTGGTGAACAATACTTAACATGGTGAAAGTAAATGAGTAAATAAGCCAAACTCTCCTTACTATTACTTTAAAGCTCACGATATACTTGTTCAGATGGAACATCTTAAATCAAAACAAGTTTTTTCTAGTGATTTTTCTTTCTCCTTTTAAAAAATATTTGTTTTTAATGATTTCAGAGAGATGGAGAAAGAAATATCAGTGATGAGAATCATTGCTTGGCTACTTCCTGCACACCCCCTACTGGGGATTCAGTCCACAACGTGGGCATGTACCCTGACAGGGAATCAAACCATAATCTCCTGATTCATGGATGGATGCTCAGCTACTAAGCCACACCAGCCAGGTTTCTCCTCATTCTTCCTCTCCCTTCAGGCAGTATACTCCAAGTAGAACTCCTAGAAGAAAAGCAACTTAATTCTCTTCAAGGATGGACCCCATGTTTTAATTCACATGTGACCCATACAATCTTGTTTCATAAGAGGTCTCTTTCCATTGTTTTTTTTAAGGCTAAGAAAATTCTAAGATCATACTTTTCTCTCATTTTATACACTATTTGACACTTCAAAGTAGAATGAAAAATGACATGAAAATAGTTTCAGAGAACAGGTGTGGGGAAAATATTTTCCAGTTACTTCATCTCAAAGGATTGGACTGGTATGATACTCTCATTCCACTGTGTTGAGAGTTAGAAGCATTGACATGATGCTGTCTTAATACTCAGTAATAAAACAAAACCATTTGTGTATTATAGCATCTTTTTTCACATCCCCTTCCACTCCTGCCTGCCTCTGGCAGTTGACTGTTATCATCTCTTTTCCACATGGTCAGGCCAGCTGATGTGTGCTGCTTGAGTGCTGATGAGTAGAGTAGCACAACTCCTGGGCGGTGACCTTGTCATGTGACAAGCAGCACAGTTATATGATGCCAGGAAACAGTAGCAGCAGGCCAGCCAAGCTTGTAGCCATCCTGAATGGCCCAATTCATGTTGATCAAAGAATCAACATGACTCACAGACTAAGAGCTCTAACCTGAAGGACAGCCTTTCTGTAACCATCCTATAAGATGACATATTCTGTACTTGTTTATTCACATATATGTGAATATATAGTTGTCTTCTCACTGTCATTCTGAAATACAAAAGAAGACAATACATTTTCCCTGAAGCACTTAAAGGATCTGTAATTTATAGACTGTTTATTCTCTAAATCTTATGTAAGTATAATGTGGGGGACACAACTATCAGCTCTTTTAGAGTACTAGGAAAAATTAGAACTTTTCCTGGATTAAAAAAATTTTATATCTCATACTTCAAATTACAACCATAATTTTTCATCAAAAGTTTTCAAAAAATAAATAATTAGGGGAGAAACTAGAGGAAAATGACTTTTTTCTTATTAATAAAAGGCTAGAATAAGCTTGAGAAAGTGAAAGTAATCCTATAGAATACACAATTCTACACTCTTTTAGATTTATTTCCTATCCATATTTTGCATTGGTGTATAATTTTTTTAAGTTTTATGAAATTTAACTGTTTCTCTTTTAAGATATCTGTAAGAATGACTTCCTGTGTCCTTCCTTCCTCCCCTCCCTCCCTCCCTCCCTTTCTTCCTTCCTCCTTTCTCCCCGCACTCCCCTTTCCTTCCTTCCTTCCTTCCTTCCTTCCTTCCTTCCTTCCTTCCTTCCTTCCTTCCTTCCTCAGTTTTGCTCAGTTTTGATGATCTTCTAAATTT
>PVJN01015608.1:0-44037 GCA_004026805.1 Lasiurus borealis | reverse complement strand
ACCACAAAGGGTTGCATCGTGCAGCAGACATCAATCTGGAATTGCACTGTGGTTGTGCTTTCTTCCCTCCACCTCCCCGCCCTCTCCACTTTTGTGCCCCCTCTTAGAAGCAATACTATTCCTCTCCTTGTGTCATGCAAAGCAGGTTAGCAGACATATTTTCTTGATGGATAAGGCCCTTGGGACTTCACCTTCCACTCGAAATGTCATTTCAATGTATTTCTTATCAAATAGAGAGCTCTCTCTAAGAGAGTCCGGTGGCCAACATTTTCTCTGTTTTATTGCTTCTCCATCCTCACAGGTCTGCTATTTGGCTGTGGATAAAGCCCAGACCTCAGGCCCAAACTAGAAGAGTGGATGGTTAACGGAGCACAGGGCTAAGGAGCCTGTCAATTCATCCCACTGAGCCACCACGCTGCCCAGAACAGTGCCCTGCACACGTAATGGCTATTAGATAGTTTGTGCAATACAGAGGAGTTTGAGTGGTTAACCAGAGTCTCTCACAAGGCAGGGAAAAGCTCATACACAACATTTGGAGGAAGGCAGAGCCTAGGAGGGCCTAGCAGATCCAGATGCCAGGCAAAAGGGGGTGAAGAGAGTCATGCACATTTCTCCCCTTGGTAGAAGGTGGTTTCCTGTTCCTAGAAAATGTATCCGTATCTTTGCATTTAGTGTTTCCTAAAACTACATGTTTCACTTATGTCCTTTTTTACTTTATCATTTATAACTACATATATTCTTGTTTTTTTATTTCGCTTGTTTTGGAAACATAAGCCTGAGTTATATAAAAAGAAATCAAGATGTTCTGAACTGACCCAAACTAAGTAGGTCGTTCACTCAACAGCCTCCAGGCTCTTTGGGTAGACACCAGCCGCCTTTGGTGCTTACATGTGTGTGGGAGCCTACACCCTCTACATTTCAACGTCTACACCAAGTGAGGTCTTAGACCAAATTCTCCAAAGCCACAAATGTTTACTAACCGGCAGGTACAAGAAAAATCTTATAATTGATTCTTAAGGCCTTAGGGACCCCTTCTCTGCCTTAGGCAATACATCTAATGTAAGCGTACTAGTTCTAAGGTGGACCCAGAATGGTGATAGGACCAGTAGCCTTTCATAGAGCCAAGTCACAGCCTTTGTGAAGGAGAGATACACATGACCAAGGAAACGCTAGACCCCAATCACTGTACAGAAAGTCTGACCACCTAACTTGCTAAAGCCATAGACTCATCCATTCAAGAACAGTGGGGCTCATGTCTTGGACCACCTATTCAAAAATATTTCTAACATTGCATATATGAATTAAAAACCTTCCAGTAAGATTTTTTTAAGACTATTTGAAGTATTATATAGCCATTTTTGGAGTGTTAATTCCTGGTGAGAGACCTTTAAAACTAACCACTCTAATATATAGGTATGAGTTCATATGTATGCATAGATATTGAACCGCATGTAAAAGGTATTTGTAAAGTAAATGACCATGCAGACAATGTGACATTAAAAAATAGTGGCAGGCCGAAACCCGTTTGGCTCAGTGGATAGAGCGTCAGCTTTTGGACTGAAAGGTCATGGGTTCGATTCCTGTCAAGGGCATGTATCCTGGTTGCGGGCACATCCCCAGTAGGGGGCGTACAGGAGGCAGCTGATCGATGTCTCTCTCTCATCCAGTGCTTCTAACTATCCCTCTCCCTTCTTCTCTGTGAAAAATCAATAAAATATATTTAAAAAAAAAATAGTGGCAGCCTGGCCTATGTGGTTTAATTGGTTGGGTGTTGTGTACCAAAGGGTCGACAGTTTGATTCCCAGTTAGGGCACATGCCCAGGACTGGGCACCCCATCCCAGCAGGGGGCAGAAGGCAGCAAATGGATATCTCACTCGCACATCAGTGTTTCTCTCTTTTCCCATCCCTTCCTCTCTCTCTAAAAATCATAAAGAAATCTTTTTTTAAGTACTGTATTTTCTGGCATATAAGATGACTTTTTAACCCAGGAAGATCTTCTTAAAAGTTGGGGGTCATCTAACATGCCAGGTGTCATCTTATAGAGCGAGTATATCCCAAACTCTGTATTTTAACTGGAAAAGTCGGGGGTTGTCTTATACGCCCAATAGTATTATACGCCAGAAAATACAGTACCTATTCCATGATGGAACAGCAGTTGTAAAGTTATAAGGAGAGCAAAAGCCCCTCTCCCCCCTCTTGGAAGGGGCACTTGCAGGAATCGAGAAGGAGAATCTCAGGGAAAGGTGGAAGGTGAACAGATGGGGATGGACGCTGCCTTGAAGGCCAGCTGATAAGCAGAACTTCCCTCTGCTTAAATATCACATGACTTGTGTTTGTATCCATGCTGGAGGCTGTTCCATCCTCTCTGGATTTGAAAGAACTAATTTCAGCTCTCCCCACTGCAGAAGGGATGGTTTATTCTCCTGCTGTCAGCAAATCTGATTGCATCTGTAGTTACCCACTTGCAGCCACAATTAGCCATAAGCACTCTCCAAATATGGCAAAAGCAGTTAAGCATGCCTGCAATTAAGTAATTGTGGGCATCATTAGTTGCATCGTTAGTCACATGAGTAATTTTTATGGTCACCATGGCTACCTTCTGATACCAAATTACCCATTCAATGAAGGAGCACTGGGGCTAAAAACTGACCCCTCCCTTTCCAATGTTGTGATTTTGTGTTATTTTCCCCCCTAATTATTTCACATAAATGAATGGGGATTGTTTGCAAATACAAATTATTTATGTCAAACCAAAAAGAAATGGTTGCCCTGGGTCCTGTGTATTATTCATTCTTCTTTTTCTTTTTTTTTCATTTAACATAAAAGCTAGCTTCCCCCCCTCCGCCCAGGAGAGTAACTCACTTGTGGTATCTAGGTGACAATGCAATGTTTCATTTGTATATTCTGTCCAATCAAGATTTTATTTTATACCAGAGTTATCATTCCCCAATTTTAATATCTGCCACAAATTTTTAATTGGAGATCTTTACTTCCTGTTTGAATGGACATGATTACATGTGTTTTTTTTTTTCCCCACAGATAGTTTTAATCTGAAAGGGAAATGGACTCAGAGCTAGGAAGATAGTTCCTGTTTGGAGAATGATGATCTGTGAAAATGTCCTTAAGAAGTGTATTCTTAATGAATCACCAGCCTGAAAATGAAACATCATATTCTAAGAAATGTATGTGCTTTTAGTAGAGAGAATAAGGTAGAGAGATGCATGTTCTAATCAATATTTATTCATATAATAACTTCAAGATGTTTGATATAACAGATAAATCATCCCTCACTAAGCCGTGTGTTTCAGATCTACACATCCCAGAGATAAGTAGCTAGAGAACCTATCACTCTCACTTAAGTGTTTAGAAAGTATGGAATAGATGACTGAATGGCTCATGCTCCATCTATTGGGCATCCATCTATTGGCCTCAATTGTCATTTGAAGAGAGGAAAGATTCTATCAGGCTTTCTGAACATAGTGACTTTGGACAAAGAAGAAAACCTGTTTCTAGAGCATGCTGTCCATCAGAACTTGCTGTAATAATGGAACTGTTTTATATCTGCACCATCCAATATGTCAGTTTTATATCTGCACCAACCTACATGTGGCTAGTGTGTGCTTGGAATGGGACCAGAATGACCTGATTTTATTTATTTATTTTTTAAATATATTTTATTGATTTTTTTCACAGAGTGGAAGGGAGAGGGATAGAAAGTCAGAAACATCGATGAGAGAGAGACATCGATCAGCCGCCTCCTGCACAACCCACAGTGGAGATGTGCCCGCAAGCAAGGTACATGCCCCCGACCGGAATTGAACCCGGGACCCCTCAGTCCGCAGGCCGACGCTCTATCCACTGAGCCAAACCAGTCTTGGCTAGAATGACCTGATTTTAAAGTTTAAGCTTTAGCTACACCACCTCTAGGTTATATGATCTTAGATAAAACACTTGTTTCTTATTCCAAGTTATGTTTTAAAAGTATCATGCTAATGGTAGGATGGAGATTGGAGAGAAATCAGAGAAGACCCCAGTGAAACAGCTTGTCTTCTTATTGCTTAGGTGTCTACTGTCTATATAGCAGAAGACTGTTCAGGTGAGAACACCAAAAGAGAAGCAAAATAGAAAATGTTCTTACACAAATTAGGACTCCCTTGACTACAACTGGCAGAAAAACCCAACCTAAGCCTGCCTTGAGCAAAAAGGAATAGAATACCAAGGGGTCATATCTTAATCCTTAGACCTAGTGTTGGCTTTGGGCAAAAATGGCATCAGATGTTAGACCTTTGGAGTCGAACTAAACTTCAGTTCAGCAACCTCAAGCCCTAAGAGAAAGCTTATTTACAAAGTCACAAAGGCAGGAAAGTGAGTCGTAGAAGAATGGGCTCATGCCAAAACCATTTTGACTCAGTGGATAGAGGGTCAGCCTGCGGACTGAAAGGTCCCAGGTTCGATTCCGGTCAAGAGCATGTACCTTGGTTGCAGGCACATCCCCAGTAGGGGCGTGCAGGAGGTGGCTGATCAATGTCTCTCTCTCATTGATGTTTCTAACTCTCTATCCCTCTCTTTTCCTCTCTGTAAAGATCAATAATATATATATTTTTTTTAAAAAATGGGCTCAAGAAAGAAGCTACAAAGGCAAAAGAAGGGGTCCTTGGGAGAAATGTAAAGGAATCATGCCTAGGGATGGAGAAGAGGAGATGGGAAAGGCACCCAGATACTCCCAAGAGAGAGTGCACTGGGTCCTCCATCCTAAAGGCTTTTATGAGTAGGGATTTTAGGGGTGATCCCAGGGAAGGATCTCAATAGAATAGTTATCAGCTTCCTAGCTGTATCCTTTAAAGGCCCTGATCTCCATTGATTGCTTGATGCCAGGGCAGGGGGTCATAAGTCGATGCAGCTGATCCTGATGTCAGCCATGGCATCCCTTGTCTGGTTTTGCTGTTTTTCTAGGCCTGAAGTTAAAACACAACTGAAGCCTATACTCTAATCCTTAGAGGTTAATGCTTAAGGGTGTGGTGTGCAGGGACCTGCATGGGAGTCACGTAGGTCACTCATCAACCCCTTTTTCCTCCTCCGAGGGAGTCTACTGCATGACTAGCAGTAACATGCCCGGGAAGGAAAAGTCAGGGGAGGTTCCAAACCGCATGACCAGGGATATGAAAGGTCAGGGGGTCTACACTGAATGACTAACAATGTGCTAGGGGAAAACAAGGTCCTTGTTTTCTCAGTTTTGCCCTTTGGTAGGCTCCTGGGGCTCTCTACCCTGGTGACCTTCTTTACCTGGCCCATCCTTGCTCTGCTCATGTCTGCCTAACTGCCTATCACAGAGTGAGGCTTCGTTTGAAGTCATCTAGGTCTAATTTCCTCTAATCTCTTGGCTCTGGCTCTGCTGTGCTTGTTTCAGCCTTGGGGTGTATGTGGTAGCAATATAGCACCAACATGCCAAATCCCTATAAACTCTCAAGTCTACCTTCAGGGAAAAACAGTGATCCCCAACATGGGGCACATGCCCCCAGGGGAGCAATTTGATTTTTAAGGGGGGCAATTTGAGAATGAGTTATTAACAGGGAATTTTTTGCATTTCTTATGGTTTTAGGGGCCTCACATACAGTATATAAATATATAATGGCATATTTATGCATTTCAGTTATCTATTATATGTTTTGAAACTTTATTTGCTATTTTTTCATATCACTTCATATTATTATTTTTTAACAATTTCTTAGTGACTTCTTCCTCAGTACTTCAACTGTCCTTTCGTTCTTTATTTTTTTTCTTTCATGGATGCCATGGTCTTTGGAAGCTTGTTTAGATCAAGTTAACGGTCTTTTAGGCTTCCTCCACATGACTAGGAGTTTACTTTTTGAATAATAAGAATTGTATGTCACAAGAGGGACATCAGGATTTTAGAGATGCTTAGGTGGGGCATGGCCCAAAAAAGGTTGGGAACCACTGGGGTAAAGAATGAGAATTATCTGTCGCATATTTCTTATAAAGATCCTTCATTATGGCTCATTGACCCTCGGAAACCAACTCGCTGTGAGTGAGTGTGTGAAGTCCAGGTCTCTTCTGTTGTTCAGCCTTGCCCAAGCCACAGAGGTGGTGAATGGAGGAGGGAGCTTCCCAGAGGTAAAGCAGAATACTTCTAGGAGGAAGGTGAATTTTTGCATTGTGGCAGAAAACAACAGATGTCCTCTAAAGTCCTGCTTCCAGGACTTTGAAAGAATGAAGCTATGACCCCGTGATTAATCAAAGCAGCAACCAACTTAATTATCAACTTTTGACAAACACACCCTAACATTGCTTGGGAGCCTTCTGTTCCTAAGCAGATACATGGGGTAGCCCCAAAAAGTTACCTTATTTTGGAAATGTATCTGACCTTCCACCTTCATATAATGTATTGCTTATATAACAGATCAGACTTAAGTCTTTTCTACCAGCTGGATTCTAGGACTTTGTATCCTTCAGGGGTTGTGCTAAGAATGGACAACAGTTCTTCAGAGATTCCATTTGAATGACCTGAGTGGCAGAGATCCCAAAGGTCCTTCATTCGTGGTGATAATGCTACCTGAGAAGCCAAAATGCAATGTCTGTTTGCTTTCTTTACTCTCTACTGTTCTAGGGGGAAAAGAAAGAATTGGGCAGTAGAATAGCTGTTATTAGTTTATCCATTCAATGACAGTTATGCCACTACTACGTAGGTAGTTGGTGCTGGAAAAGCCACCAATATCGCCAGCTACTCTCTGAGTGTTGTGGGTAGAAAAAGCACTGGACATTGAAGACTTGAGTTGAAGTTCTGACTTTGACAGTAATTATCATTGTGCTTTGGAAACAAAGGCCTTATTTGGAAGAATTCGGAAAAAATCCCTGGAGCTGAAAAACTCTCAGATTCCATAAAAGGTTAGATCTCCATTAGCATGACTAAGACTTGCTGCCTGACCTTTGAGAAATAAGAGAAAGAATACTCCCTCACCCTCAGAATTCTCCACACAATCCTCCTCTGGGATTCAAGCTGAGAGCATCAAATTAAAGTAGGAGACACAAAGGGAGCTTTTCATTAACTCTTAGAAATTGTTTTCTCCTTGGGACCAGCTTATTACAAAAGAATCCCTACGAGCTGGGACACGCCTCTACTGCAGGGTGGGGCTCAGAGGACTGTCTTGCACTACAAGCAGAATTCACCAGCTGGATGGGTGTGGGGAAGAACATTACCAGCCTTTGATAGGCTGGGGTAAAGCAGAACTGGAGGTGGGAGGCTGAGAGCAACAATGGAGATAATTTGCTCCTCTGGAACCTCAGTCCTGGGAGTGAAGAAGGGGTAGTTCTCCAGAAGTAATGACACTGCACTGACCTTTTATTTTTATTCCCCTGTTTCCCCCGCCCCCTTTGACTCAAACCGGCCTCACCCAGCATTCTGACTCACCCATCTCCCTCTCCCTTGCTTAATCATTAATCAGGATGAGGTTCTTGTTAGGACTATAGGGCAAAATAAATTTCCCACCACAGGATAAACACTAGGAAAAAGTTGCTAGACCCAAAAAATCAGACTGTATAAGAAATTAAAACTGTCCTAGAGACACCTGATTGCACATCTGCATTCCATCCAAATTCCAAGCCCACCAATTCAGCTCCCAGACCCACTGAGGACAAGAGCTTCCTTCCAGTAACTGCATACAAGGATCAAACTCCAGCTCCTGGGTGCCTCCATCATAGATCCAGTGTCTGCTTGGTTCCATGTTATGCAGCCCTTCCCTTTGGATATCCCATCTCTATGCCCTCTCTTTAAATAAGTTCAATTTTTCTTTATCCACCATATGAGATGGCTATTTAGCCTGCCTGAGTACCACCATGCTCTAACCTTTCAGTTCTGGTCAGTATCCAGTAGTCTTAGGAAAAAGGGTCTACTGACTACAGAAACAGAGTTTTCAATCAAACTAAAGGCAGTATCTTGGCCTCAGTTGTGCTTTATCTCCAAACCCAAGAAAGCGAAATGATATGGGGAAGCAGAATCTCAACGGACTGAGATAAGATTCCAGAGAATGGCGGTTTTGCACCTTGTTTTATACACTGAGTGGCCAGATTATTATTTTATCTGGATGCATAAAAATCTGGCCACTCAGTGTGTGTGTGCGCATGCACACACACACACACACACAGGGGGGGGGGGGACTGGTGCATGAATTCATGCATGGGTGGGGTCCAGCCAGCCTGGCCAGGGGGAGGGGACATGGGCAGTTGGCCAGCCTGCCTGCTGGTCAAACTTCTGGTTGAGGGGACAATTTGCATATTAGCCTTTTATTATATAGGATATACACTGAGTGGCCAGATAATTATGCGTTCAGAGATCATAATAATCTGGCCGCTCAGTGTACATTACAATCAGAAGAAGGTTACATGAAAACCATTGGTGATAGATTAGGAGGCAGGAGAAAGCAAGCAGGGAAACCTCTGGGATTGGATAAAAAGTAAAATGATAGACATATTTCCTTTACCTCGGTGGGTGCAGGATAGCTAACAGTCAACAATTAACTCAGTAACAATGCGGATGCTATAAGCAGCAGGAACGGCACTAAGTGTCTGGCTGATGGGGTCAGATCAAACCTGGGTTCAGCAACTCGGTATTTGGGTTCTGGTTAGGAAAGAATTCAAAGTTCAGACCCAAACTGTAAAAGAATATGCATTGGGTAAATTACAAAGGTAGGAAAAGTAATTCCTAGAAGAAATAGGCTTAGCAAACAAGTTATGAAGTTAAAGGAAGGGCCCTTGGAGCTGGGGAGTGAGGAAGCTAATGGTAATGTACTAGGAAAGGGGAGGGCAAAGATAACGGAGAGGGAAGGGGAAAGGCACAGGCATGCTCCCTGGAGGGAGAGCACACTGGCTCCTCCTAAGAATTTTAAGGGCAGAGATTTTAGGGGAGGTCCCAGGGGAAGATCTCAATAGAATATTCAGTAGCCTTCCAGGTGTGTTTATTCAGAGTTGTGGCTCCACTGAATGATGAGCTGGCACCAGAGTAGGGGGTACATTATTCAGTGCAACTGGTCCTGACGCCAGCCATGTTATCTCTAGGGAGGAAAGGTCAGGGGGACCAAATCTCATGACCAGTGATATGCTAGGGGAGGAAAGGTCACCCTGGGGATGAGGTCCCACCCTACAATTGATTGTCCATTGCTAGGCTTTCCATACTTGTGACCTTCTGTACCTGGCCCATCGTTTTTACTCTGTGGTCGCTGCAAAGCAGTGCCTGTGCTTTGAGGGGTCGGAAAAAGGAAAATTACTCTGACATTCCAGTGATATTTTATAGAGATGCAAAAAGACAACAGACAGGCTCAGTTAAGGTAAAGATTGACCTTTGTCAGGGAAGATACCATCCTAGGACATGACTACTCACCATAAACTGCTTTTTACATTAAAAAGTTTTAATTTCAGACCATCCTTTGTAGTTACTTTAGGTCTCTGAGTTTGCAAGGCTGCCACAAAGGCCTTCCCTGAGCTAGTCAGGTTTAGTATATGGCCCCTTTTCATCCATGGCTGATATCAAAACCAGATGCACTAACCAACCAGTAGAGATCATGATCCTAACCCTCTTAGTCTCCATGATTTATGAGTCATCCCCCTTCTCCCACTAGAGAATTCATCCCTGGAAGTCATTGGAGAGCCAGGTCTTTGAGCATTAGCTCACCTGTAACCTTGGGCATAGAGCCATCTTCTTAATTAATAAATCCTTACTTTCTTGGCTACAAACTCCTGTTGGTGTCTCATTGGGCTTTGATGTGTGTAGGCAAACAAACCCTTCAATCCAACCAACAGCAACCATACTTTTTCCAGGTTGGCTTTACATATCTACTAGTGTGCTCTCAAGTTAGAGAACTTGAGTTCCAGAATCCTGTGGAGACCTAAAATCTCTTTGAAACCACCCTGTAAGCAAACTGGAGCAAGAGTTATCTGGTCCCCATGGTTCTTGGCCTGTCATGCCTTGGAGAGTCTCCACCAATATGTGGCACCTTCGTGGAAGAATGGAGCCCCTGACCTTTCAGCCAGTCACCAGAGCTGTAGGATAAGAAATGGTGGCTCCTGACCTTTCAGCCAGCCAGTCACCAGAGCTGCAGGATAAGAAATGGTGACCTGTGTGGGGGTTCAGAATGAGCCATCCTAAATTGTGCCCTATTTTGAGCTAAAGGCAAATTTAGCTTCAGGCTCAAGAGGGACTTCTTCCCCTCCATTTAACCACCTTGAACTTGAATTAGGGGCCTTGCCCATAGTAAGAAATTATCAGAGACAATCCCTTTTTGACCTACCCACAAGGCAAACTTTTATTTACTAAACAGTTGAGTTTTCATACTCTGCAATGAGCCTTTGAAGCCCCCAAAGTTCACTACCTCAACTCCAGCTCAGAATATCTGAGATACCTTAATCCTCTTTCTGTCTCTGAACCTCTCATGGATGTGAGATTCCCACATGCACATAAGATTAAATCTGATTTTCTCTTGTCAATCTTTTTATATTGATTTGATTTGGCCAGCCAAAAGAATCAGAGTATGGAAAAGGTAATTTTTCTCCTTCCCCTTAATTGTTCCCCTATATCCCTTGACTGGGAGCTGAAGGGAAAAGAAACTTCATTTTCTTTCTTTTGCATTTTAATTTCTTTATTGGTTAAGGTATTACATATTTGTCCTCATCCCTCGATACTCCATTTTCTTAATAATAACTTTCCCCAATCAAAGCTTGTGTCATCAAACTGAGATGGGATGTGGAGAGGGAGTAGGTTGTATCACATATTCTTGCTGTTCTATCAAAATATAATAATAGATTTTCTTTAATAAGGATTTCTTCATTTGCCATATTTCTTAGGACAATACCCAGAGATTTTAATGAGAAAAAATTCCACAAGGAAAAACTTTATTCAGGTGAACAGTTTGCAAAACAGTAAAATGCAAAACCAAGAAAGTGTGCTCCACTCAGACAAAGAGGAGGCTACATTTTTTTTTTTTTGACATTTCCCTCATATTACTTTATTTTAGTTTTTGTTAATCCTTGCCAGAGGATATTTTCCCATTGATTTTTTAGGGAGAATGGAAGAGAGAGGGAAAGACAGAAGAAACAGATGTGAGAAAAACACATCAATTGGGTGCCTCCTGCACAAGTCCTTACCGCAAGAAGCCTGCAACCAAGACACATGCCCTTGGTGGGAATAAAATCTAGGACCCTTTGGTCCACAGGCTAGTGCTCTATCCATGGAGCCAAACTGGCTAGTGTGGGGAGGCTACCTTTTATAGAAATGGTTCCTGACAAAGCTCCCAATTGATTCAATTTTATTTAAATGAGGTTTCTAACTGGTCCGATCTGATTAGTCAGTATCATGCATTCTAATTGGTCATTAAAGAGTCCTTCTGATTGATCAGTATATATGCAAATGAGGGTATACTGTGCAGTCCTGATTGATTGGGGGTACGATTCAGTCCATTGGTTGAAAGATGAAAACAGGGCTTCCTTGACTCAGATTGTCAATAAGCAGGGCATAGTGCAGTAAGCCAAGAATTCAATCTGAGGTTCTTCCCAGTATACACAGTACACCAGGAGCCCCTGTCAGCAGAATACTTCCTAGACTCTTATTATTTATAAAATCTGGACCCTCAGTTGACCAGGGAAAGTCCTTCTCAGCACATAAATTCCTTCTTGGGGTTCACATCAATGAATCTTTCCTCACAGGGAAAAGTGGGTCCCCAGAGCTCCTCATATCACTGTTCTAAAAGTGAAACTCGTGGGGATTTGAAAAAGGAATTTTAAAGATGATCAAATGATTCTTCTGGCTATTGGGTAAAAAATGGATCAAAGAGAGAGATCAGAGTGTAAGCAGGAGATAAATGGAGTTAGAAGATAAATGGACTGCCCAAATGAGACATAATGGTGATGAAAGTGATGGTGTAGAGATGGTGAAATGGACAGGAACCATATATATCTTTTGTTCATTATTGCAATCTCAGCACCCTGCACATTAGAAGATAGATACTCAATAAAAACTTGCTAAATGAAAGAATGAATGACAACTGCCAACTTTCTGCTTTGGAAGTAAATTTACACATTTTCAAGCTTCCCATCATTGACTTTTCTTTTACTCTGATTCTGAAAAGACTTGTTCTGTAAAAAAGGATGAAAAGTTATAGTAGGAATTCTGGTATATCAAGAAACCTTTGTGCATTCTCAGATGGATCATCTCATCTGAGGCAGGAAAGCTTCACAGAAGAGAAGACATTTGAGGGGTGAGGGTCAATCGGGGGGAAAGAAGACATATGTAAAACTTTAGACAATAAAAAAAAAAGAAGAAGAAGAGAAGACATTTAATCAGGGCCTTGAAGGATAATGCTAGCAATGTAACAGAGGAAAAGTGTGTATGTGTATATGGGGGGGAAAGGGGGAAGGGCGGGGCGAAAGGAGGACATGCCAGACTCTGCTGACTACTTTTTTTTTAGAGGAAAGAAACATTTTAATTAGCAGAAAGTCTCTGGAATATTGGCTGCACTTATTAGCCTAATAAATTTATCTTTGTCCTTTCCTCAGTGTCCTTAAATGTAAATTAAGGCAGTGAGTGATATGATCTGTGCAAATCCTGCCAGCTCTAACCTTCTAAAAGCCTGTGCACCCATGAATGGAAACCTGCAAGGAATAAATTATGAAAAAAACAAAATGCTCTTTCTACCAGATATTAAACTTGAAATAATGCACTTATTTGGAATATAAGTTTATTTTTTCTCTTACCCTTGAGCGTCAGACATGTGAAAGTATAGCTTAGAAAAAAATAAGAAAAAAAATGATATTATTGTATAAATAATCATTATTTTGGTCACTGGCAGAGATTTTGAAAATTCAGCAAGATTTAAATGAATAAACACTAGCAAAATCTGCTGCCCTTTTCCTGTAGTTGTTTGATTTCTAATTCTATTTTCAGTTGAATTTTTAGTCATATTTTGGAAATCAGTGGATCCTCTGAAAATCTTATGAAATATATGGGACACAACATAGTAAAATACACATATCCTCCAAGTAGTGCATGAGACTTGAGGAGGTTCCCTAAAACTTAAAGGCCCAGGGTTCCAGAGTAAATTTATACTGTGATTTACAATTTACAAAGGACATTTTATTTTTTTGTTAATCTTCACCCAAGTACATTGAGAGAGTGGAAGGGAGGGGGAGAGACAGAGAGAGAAACCTTGATGTGAGAGGCACATTGATTAATTTCTAGTTGGTCCTTTTTCATATCCTCAAAGGTCTCGCTAAATTTATCAATCTTTTCTAGAAAATTCTTGAAAGACATTATAACCGTGGTTTTGAACTCTATATCCAGTAATTAGCTTTCCTCCATTTCTTTCATTTGTGACCTTTTTCTTTGTCTCTGCATTTTGGCTGCTTTTGTGACTCCGCATTTCTGACTCACACTGCTGCATGAGTCCCTATCAGGATCGAGCCTGCAACTGAGGTACATTCCCTTGACTGGAATCACACCCAAGACCCTTCAGTCCAAGGGCTGATGCTCTAACCACTGAGATAAACTGGTTAGAGATACAAAGGGCATTTTAAATCTTGCTTAACACTTATAACTCCATCTTGCATAACACTTATTTGCTCCATCTTTCGTATGAAAAAATTGGATCTAGATTCTTTTTCCAGGAAGTAAAGAGAAGGCACTAAGGCTGCTTACTACAAACCTCCCCAGTGTTGTTGGTCTCCCAAGACAAGGAAAAGGGAAATCAGAGCCCACTCTAGCCCAAGACTGATTCCCTAAGAAGAGACCCCTTCATCCCAAAGAATTTGGGTCACCAAAGGGTTATCTCTCTCCCCCACTACAGGAGCTATAAGAAAACTGCCTTGAAAATATAAAGAGGAAGAAACCAAGATAGCGGCATAGGTAAACACCTAACCTGCTGCTTTGCACAACATTTTCAAAACTACAACTAAAAGACAAACGGACAACATCCAGAACCAGAGGAAGGCTGGCTGAGTGAAAATTCTACAACTAGAAGTAAAGAGAAAAGCACACTGAGACTAACAGTAGCTGTGGAAGGCCAAGGTACAGAGGTGCGTGCACGCGGAGAGGACTGGCAACAGAGTTTGAGGCAGGTTTTCTCAATCAGGAGGGAGACAAAAGCTCCCTACTGCTCTGAACATCCAAAAGAAGATCCAAGGCCCCACAGTAGGTTGCATTGTTTCACAGCTGGGCCTCCTCTGGGCACCTCCAAAACCCAAACAAAGAAGAGGAATCTGCAGATCTCTCCATAGCTCCTGCTGAGTGGCCTCAGGCAGAGGCTAAATTAGCACATCCTTGGAGATCCAAGAGCCAGTGTACCCAGGGGTCCGAGTAGGAACATCCAGGTTACAAGGCCTCAGATCCATAAAGGACACACTCAGGGGGCAGACTCAGTGAGCACCAAAGCCTCACTGAAGCAGTTTTGTCTCATAAGGGTGTCTCCAGCACAGAAGTCCTCCAAGCATAGATACAGCTGATTCTCACAGTCAATTGTCCTAAAGGTCAATTCCAGTGATATCAACAACAATCAAGGCTTAACTACAATAAGACTGTGCAGACAGCCCACAAAGGAGTGCACTAAGCGTAACTGGGAGGCTGAGCCACCGGTCCCTAAAGGATACCTAGCACACAAAGCCACACTATCAACTCAGGGAAGCAGCCAAAATGGGGAGACAAAGAAAAAGGTCACAAATGAAAGAAATGGAGGAAAGTTAATTACTGGATATAGAGTTCAAAACCACGGTTACAAGGTTTTTCAAGAATTTTCTAGAAAAGATCGATAAATTTAGCAAGACCTTCGAGGATATGAAAAAGGACCAACTAGAAATTAAGCATACATTGACTGAAATAAAAAGTAATATACAGAGATCCAACAGCAGACTAGGGGATCACAAGAATCAAGTCAAAGATTTGAAATACAAAGAAGCAAAAAACACTCAACCGAAAAAGCAAAAAAAAGGAATAAAAAAAATGTGAAGATAGTATAAGGAGCCTCTGGGACAACTTCAAGTGTACCAATATCAGAATTATGGGGGTGCCAGAAAAAGAGAGAGAGCAAGATACTGAAAACCTATTTGAAGAAATAATTATTGAAAACTTCCCACACCTGGCGAAAGAAATAAGACTTTACAAGTCCAGGAAGCCCACAGAACCCTAAACAAAAGGAATCCAAAGAGGACCACACCAAGATACATCATCATTAAAATGCCAAGAGCAAAAGACAAAGTGAGAATATTAAAAACAGCAAGAGAAAAACAGTTACCTACAAGGGAGCACCCATACAACTGTCAGCTGATTTCTCAACAGAAACTATGCAGGCCAGATTGGAGTGACAAGAAATATTTAAAGTGATGAATAGCAAGAACCTACAACCAAGATTACTCTATCCAACAAAGCTATCATTCAGAATTGAAGGTCAGATAAAGAGCTTCACAGATTAAAAAAAAAAAAAAAAGCTAAAGATAGTTCATCACCACTAAACCAGTATTATATGAAATGCTGAAAGGTACTCTTTAAGAAGAGGAAGAAGAAGAAAAAGGTAAAGATAAAAATTATGAACAACAAATACATATCTATCAACAAGTGAATCTAAAAATCAAGTGAATTAAAAATCTGATGAACAGAATAATATGGTAAATATAATAGAATCAGTGGCATAGAAAGGAAGTGGACTGACAATCCTCTGGAGGGAAAAGGGTTTGGGGGGGTGCGGGAAGAGACTGGACAAAAATCGTACACCTATGGATGAGGAAAGTCGGGGGGCGGTAAGGGCAGAGGGTGGGGTAAGAAGCAGATGGAGGGGAACTATGAGGGGAAAAAAGAGGAACAATTGTAATAATCTGAACAATAAAGATTTATTTTAAAATATATATATAGAAAGAAAATTGCCTTGTTGCTGAGTCCCAGGTGCAGCAGGGAAATACTAAAAGTTGCAACAAGTTACACTCAAATTTACAGTCTATATTCATATAATTGAATTTAATTGATCCCAAAAGTTGCAATTTCTGAATTTATTTTAACATGATCCCAAATTGGCAATGTATCTGAGCATTTGGAAGAATCAAATGTATATCCTCTCTAGAGGGAAACACCTTTATTCTAAACCCTTGAAAAGTCCCATCTATAATTTTTCAAATATAAGAGCAACACCTAGTAAAAAATCTAATCAAGCACACAAGCATGGAACCATGAACAAGAACCTTTAAAAACAGAACAAGCTGAAATAGACATTCAGATATTTCTTCTGATGTCAAAATTATAAGACCCAGCTATACCCACTATGTTATTGTTTTAATATATGGGAAAAGGGTATTTAAAAGAAAACCATGGTCAAAGTAATATAACATATTTGAAAAAGAAAAAAATAAGAGGAATGGAGAAGATGGGAGTGGGCTGGAAGCAGGAAAAAGAAGGACCCATGTAATACTTTCAACAATAAAGATGAAAAGAAAACAAACAACACACACAAAAGTAAAATTTAAAAGATAAGAATGTCTATAAATAAAAATTATAATGACCAAATTAAGCCCTCAGTAACAAATATATATATGCCTAATATGTAAAGTGTCCCCTCCGGAGTTTGATTTACTAGGAATTAGATTGCTCACTATGACGTGTGCTGTCCACCAGGGGACAGCACGGAATGAAGGGAGGCCCCAGCTGGCAGCTGCTAGGAACCCTTCCCGTGCACAAATTTCATGTACTGGGCCACCTAATTAAATATACTTGTCTACAGAATAAATGAACTAAAAATAAGGCCAAAGAAACTCCAAGAATGTCACATGACAGATAAATATATGGAAAATATGAGCATTAAGATACTTGTAGGAGAGGAAGGTCTGATGTGTAGTCCATTGAAGATCCAGGAAAAAGTGAGAGAATGGTTGTTTTGTCTCTTACATAGTTTTATTATAAAATTAATTAAACACAAATGAAAAAGTATAGTTCTAAAAACCCTATATATCTGATACCTAGATTCCATGATTATCAAGATTTTGCCACATTTTTTCATTTTGTCTTTCTCATTATGTATTTGTTGTTGCATTTGAAAGCCATTCCCAGAGATTATATCATTTGCCCAAGCTAATATTTGAATATTGAATAGCTGAGGATTTTCCAAAACCAATGAAAGATATCATCCATGTATATTCAAAAAGTTCAACCATTCCTAAGCAGAATAAAATCCACATCTGGATACTTCATACAGAAACCACAGAATACCAAAGAGAAAATATGAAAAGCAACCAGGAGCTTACATAACTTTCTCAAGGCCATGTAGCTAATAAATTACCGTCAAACCTCTTTTCTGGTGATTTAGGTCTAAATTCCACATCTTTCCTCAATGCTACATTAAGCCTCATTGCTCAGGTACCATTCAGAGAGTTGATCTATTTACATCCTCCTTCAACACTGGGACCAGAAGAAGGACTATCCAGTCCTTTACTGTTCTGTTTTCACTAGAGGATTAATTCTAGGCAGGGGTTTCGAGCTCAATGACTTTGTGTGTTCATTAATAGATAAGGAAAGTGAGCCCCGCGTGTTGAGACATGTTGAGGATCCCACAGCCAACACATTATTGCCCAGATACTCAGGATATATGCTTGTGATAAAAACTGATAACCATGCCCAAAATTTCTGAAGAGAGTTAGTTACAGAAAGAAATTTTTAAAAGATGGGAAAAAATATTCCTTCTGATTGGAAAAAAGCTGAGCCTTGTATTTCTTTCTTTAATTTTCTACTGAGAAAAAGGAATTGGATGTCCTTTAAAAACAGCAGTCAAAGAAATAAATGAATGCCTTCTCACTGAGAGGTTAGGAGCAATCAAAGACCTGGTAGAATTAAAGCCACTAATACAGCAGTTGAGAGTTAAAGGGCACATGAGAGAAGACAATAGAGACATGCACTTGCAGTGTAGTCCAGACATTGTTGGAAAGTGTGAGCTGTACATAACATTTCAAACTGTGTACAAAAAATCAGGATTCAGTGATTGATGAATTGACACTTCACTAATTTGGTTGAAATTATTATTTATTCATTCAATAAATATTTGAGACATTAATTATGTCTCTATATTTTAAAATATTTGTCTTGATTTTAGAGAGGAAGGGAGAGGGAGAGAAAGACAAAAACATCAATGTTGAGAGATAATCATTGATCCGCTGCCTCTCTCACATCCCCTACTGTGGATCAAGCCTGAAACCCGGGCATGTGTCCTGACAGAGAATCAAACCATGATCTCCCAATGAACCTCACTGGCGTGGCAATCAGTTTATTTTGTTCATTAGATTCCACATATAAGTGAGATCATATGATATTTATCTTTCTCTGACTGGCTTATTTCACTTTGCATAATAATCCAACATTTTAAAAATAAATTTATTTTAAAATTTTTGATTTTACATAGAAATTTCACATTCTTCTTATAGAAATGTCACAAAATATTGCAACATATATACAATAAAATAAAAATCGTCAATAATTCAGTAAGTAAGAGTTAACCATTGGTAATGTATTATTGTTTCCTCCTCATCTTTCTTCCATGTACATAAATATGTTGTTTACAACTATCGTTGTGATAAATATCCTTACTCATAAATCTCTGAAACAGTTCTGTTTATTTCCTTTAATATATTCATAGATGTGAAGTTATAAAGGTATAAAATAGTGAGTTGTCAGGAGATTGGGCTTTTAGTCAAACAGATCTGTATTTGAATAACAGCTTGCCACTTATGAGCTCAGGCTTATAACCATGAGCTACTTATATAACTTCTCTAGATCTCAGTTATCTTGCTCTGTAAAAACAATACAAAACAAAACAAGACAAACAGTGAAAAAAGTGAACCTACTTCATAGGTTCATAATAAAAATTAAAATAATGCAATGATGTGCAGCTTCTGGGATGCAGACAGTAAGTGATCAATAAATTATTATGACCATTGTCTTTGGATAACATGACAATAAAGGCTTTTATTGCCATTTGTATACTTTTGAAATAATTATATATATATATTTTTAATTAAAAGGCATTTATTACTATTATCACAAAAAAATTACTCTTTTGAAAAGATAATGATACTTCTTTATTGGAAAATTAAGTCATATTTCCATGTCTTTGTTTTTTTCTCTCTCTGAAATACAAAAGAAAGACCCTAGGAATCTCTCTGGTTTTAAAGGGCTTGTAGAGAAATAACAACAGTTGATGCATGTTGAGTGCTTACTAACTAGTATATGCCAGGGATTTCCCAGTGGTACACCAAGGGGAGGCAGTAGAGAATGGCTGGCTCTGGTCAAACAATAGGAGGTGCATTGTCTTAAAGAATTTTTAAAAAACAATCAAGCCCAGTCTGTCTGCTTTTTATCATCACCATATGCCCACGATTTTAAGATTTCTTTTAAGAGAGAGAAAGGAAGAGATAAAGAGAGAGAGAAACATAAATGTGAGATCAACACTTATCAACTGCCTCAGGCACATAACTCCAGACATGTGCCCTGACTGGGAACTGAACCAGCAACCTTTCAGTGCATGGGATGACACTCAGCCAACTAAGCCAAACCAGCCAGGACAATGCCCATAATTTTAAATAACTCAATGATAAAATGATTTCCTCTAAAACATCTTTGGTTGGTCTGCCTTCAAAAATCATTGTTTGTTTGTTTTTGTTTAATTGATTTTTTTTTATTATTTAAAGAATTACATATAGTAGTACATATATCTCCCTTTTTTCCACCCATTGACCTTCCCCCAGCCTCTCCTATGCCCGGGTGGCATACCCTTATCCCACATGCCCTGCCCTCCAGTGTCTAGTGACCATGGGTGCATGCATACAAGTCCTTTGGTTAATCTCTTTCACCCCCTCTGCCACACTCCCCAGCCTTCCTGATGTAATTGCACAATCTGGTGCTTTATTGCCTCTGTATCTATTTTTTTGTTCATCAGATTATAATGTTCTTTATTTTTCATAAATGAGTGAGATCATGTGGTATTTTTCTTTCATTGTGTGGCTTATTTCACTTAACATAATGCTCTCCAGGTCCATCCATGCTGCTGCAAATGGTAAGAATTCCTTCTATTTTATAGCAGCGTAGTATTCCATTGTGTAGATGTACCACAGTTTTCTAATCTACTCATCTGCTGACGGGCACCTAGGCTGTTTCCAAATCTTAGCTATGGTGAATTGTGCTGCTATGAACATAGGGGTGCATATATCCTTTCTAATTGGTGTTTCTGATTTCTTGGGATATATTCCTAGAAGTGGGATTACTGGGTCAAATGGGAGTTTCATTTCTAGTTTTTTGAGGAAACTCCGTACTATTCTCCACAGTGGCTGCACCAGTCTGCATTCCCACCAGCAGTGCACAAGGGTTCCTTTTTCTCCACATCCTTACCAGCACTTGTCATTTTGTTGATTTGTTGATGATAGTCATTCTGACAGGTGTGAGATGGTACCACATTGTCATTTTAATTTGAATCTCTCGGATAACTAGTGACTTTGAGTATGTTTTCATGTGTCTCTTGACCTTCCTTCTATCTTCTTTTGAAAAGTTTCTATTTAGGTCTGTTGCCCGTATTTTTTATTGGATCATTTATCTTCCTTTTATTAAGATGTGTAAGTTCCCTGTAGATGTTAGATATTAAACCTTTATCAGAAATAACATTTGCAAATATGTTCTCACATGCAGTGGGCTTTCTTGTTGTTTTGTTGATGGTTTCTTTTGCTGTGCAAAAACTTATTTTGATGTAGTCCCATTTGTTTATTTTCTGTTTAGTTTCCATTGCCCCAGGAGCGGTATCAGTGAAGAAACTGCTTGAACATATGTCTGAAATTTCTTTGTCTGTGGATTCCTCTAGTATTTTTATGGTTTCCTGTCTTATGGTTAAGTCCTTGATCCATGCTGAGTTTATTTTTTGGGAATGGTGTAAGTTGGTGGTCTAGTTTCATATGTTTGCATGTAGCTGTCCAATTTTCCCAACACCATTTATTGAAGAGACTGTCTTGACTCCATTGTATATTAATGCCTCCTTTGTCAAATATTAATTGAACATAGTGGTTTGGGTTGATATCTGGATTCTCTATTCTATTCCATTTGTCTATGTGTCTGTTCTTGTGCCAGTACTGGGCTGTTTTGAGAACAGTGGCTTTGTAGTACAGCTTTAAACCTGATATTGAGATCCCACCTACTTTCTTCTTCTTTCTCAGGATTGCTGTGGCTATTCAGGATCTTTTTTTTTATTTATTCCAGATGAATTTTTGGAGCATTTTTTTCCCTAGGTCTGTGAAATATGCCGTTGGTATTTTAATGGGGAGTGCATCGAATCTATAGATTGCTTTGGGTAGTATGGAGTAATGTTGATTCTACCAATCCATGAATATGGTATATACTTCCATCTGTTTATGTCTTTCTTTTTCTCTGTGCTGTAGTTTTTCGCATATAGTTCCTTTACCTCCTTAGTTAAGTTTATTCCTCGGTATCTTAATTATTTTGGTGTGATGATAAATGGGATTGCTTTTTTATTCTCTTTCTGTAAGCTCACTATTGTTGTATAGAAATACCATAGATTTCTTGGTGTTAATTTTGTATCCTGCTACATTGCTGAATTCATTTATTAAGTCTTAATAGTTTTTTGATGGAGTCTTTCTGGTATTTTATATACAATATTATGCCACCTGCAAATAAGAACAGCTTTACTTCTTCTTTTCCAATTTGGATAACTTTTATTTCTTCTTCTTGTCTAACTGCAATGGCTAATATTTCCAGTACTATGTCAAACAGGAGTGATGAGAGTGGGCATCCCTGTCTCGTTCCTGTTCTTAGGGGAAATGGTTTTAGTTTTTGCCCATTGATTATGATGTTGGCTGTGGGTTTATTATATATGGCTTTTATTATGTTGAGGTATGGTCCTTCTACTCCCACCTTGTTGAGAATTTTTATCAAGAAAGGGTGTTGAATTTTGTCAAATGCTTCTTCTGCATCAATTGATTTGACTATGTGATTTTTATCTCTCAATTTGTTTATGTGATGTATCATGTTTATTGATTTGTAGATATTGTACCATCTTTGCATTTCTGGGTTAAATCCTACTTGGTCATGGTACATCTTTCTGATGTACTGATGGGTCCGATTTGCTAGAATTTTGTTGAGAATTTTGGCATCTATGCTCATGAGGGATATTGACCTGTAATTCTCTTTCATTGTGTTGTCTTTATCTTTTTTTTTTTTTTTGATATTAGGGTGATGCTGGCTTTATAGAATGAGCTTCGAAGTGTTCCTTCCTCTTGAATTTTTTTGAATAATCTGAGGAAAATGGGTTTTAGTTCTTCATTGAATGTTTGCTAAAACTCCCCTGTGAAGCTGTCTGGCCCTGGACTTTTGTTTGATGGAAGCTTTTTGATAACTGCTTCAATTTCTTCCATAGTTATTGATCTATTGTAGTGGTCAGCAAACTCATTAGTCAACAGAGCCAAATATCAACAGTACAATGATTAAAATTTCTTTTGAGAGCCAAATTTTTTAAACTTAAACTTCTTCTAACATCACTTTTTCAAAATAGATTTGTCCAGGCTGTGGTATTTTGTGAAAGAGCCACACTCAAGGGGCCAAAGAGCCATATGGCTTTAGAGCTGTAATTTGCCAACCACAAGCCTAGTGACATATTTAGATTCTTTCTGATTTGAGTTTTGGAAGGTTATATTCCTCTATGAATATGTCCATTTCCTCCAGGTTGTCCAGTTTGTTGGAATAGAGTTATTCATAGTATTTTTAAACAATCCTTTGTATTTCGGTGGGGTCTGTTGTTATTTCTCCTCTTTCATTTCTAATTTTGTTTATTTGGATCTTCTCTCTTTGCTTCTTGGTGAATCTGGCTAGAGGTTCATCAATCTTGTGTATCCTTTCAAAGAACTAGCTCTTAGTTTTGTTTTCTTTGGTCTCTATGTTGTTTAACTCCACTCTGATCTTTATTTTCTTCCTTCTGCTTACACTGGGCTTTTCCTGTTGCTCTCTTTCTAACTCTTTGAGTTGTAGGGTTAGGTAATTTATTACCATTGTTTCTTGTTTTTTGCAGTAGGCTTGTAGAGCTATGAACTTCCCTCTCAAGACTGCTTTCACTGTTCCCCATAGATTTTGGATTGTTGTGTTTTCATTGTTCTTTGTTGTCATTACGTTTTTTTATTTCTTCTTTGATCTCTCTGGAAAACCAGTCATTGGGGGATCCTTTGTAGGTAACTTTCTAACTCTCTCTGACTGCTTTTACTTTGTCATTGGCATTTGCCAATTTAATTATAATGTGTCTTGGCGTTGGTCTTTTGGAGTTCATTTTTCTTGGAACTCTGTGAGTTCTTTGATTTGTGTGGTTGTTTTCTTCCCTATATCAGGGAAGTTTTCTGTCATTATTTCTTCAAACAGGTTTTCTATTCCTTGGTTGGTTTCCTTTTCTTCTGGTACCCCAATTATGTGGATTTTGTGTTTTGTGTTGTCCCAAAGTTCCCTTAGGCTCTCCTCCTGCTTTTTTATTTTATTTTTTCTAGAAGCTGCTCTACTTGGATCTTTTTTCCTACCTTGTCTTCTAGCTCACTGACGCAGCCTCTGCTTCTGCTAGTCTACTTTGATTCTTTCTATTGAATTCTTTACAGCAGTGATGTAATTTTTCATTTCTTCTTGGTTCTTCTGCATTTCTACTTGGTTTTACACATATTGTTGAATTATGAATTATTTCTTGACTCCATGTCATTTACTTCCTTTTCTGGTGATGCCTGCTTTTCTTTCATATGTAGGCTGTATCTTTGTCTCCCATGATGTCTCTTCTCCAGGTGTCTGGTTAGGTAGTTCTCTCTCTCCTGCATTTAAAGGCACAAAATACAATACAACAAGGTACAATGCAAAAGATACTGAACAAAAATTTATTCATGATATTAATAACCCAAGTAAAGGTGACCACCAGAGAAAGGAGAATTAGAGGATAAGAGAGAAAAGCGAAGAGAAGGGGGAAAAAAGAGTGCAAAGATGAAATTGGAAAAAGGAAAAAAAAGAGAAAATAAGAAAGAAGAGGGGAAAAAACTTTATATATGGGGAGAAAACTCCAATAGAACAGCCACAAATCCCAACAAATGCCAGCAACAAGTACCTGCAGATGAATGCAAACTACAAACAACTAATATCAAGTGAGGTGAGGGAAAACAGAAGCAAAACACAAACAAAAACAAAACAAAAATGAAAAAACAAAATAATCTCACAAACAAGCACAAAAAATCAATATAATCCATGATCAAACAAACTAAAGGATAGAGAGAAAAAATTTTTCCTTAAATTTTGGATAGTGATGAAAGAGAAGAGAGAGGTGTGTATGAACTGGGAGCAGGGAATTGGAAATTAGATATATAAACAGGGTGAATTTTTTAAAAATTAAATCTTTATTATTCAGATTATTACATTTGTTTCTCTTTTTTCCCCTCCATAGTTCCCCTCCACCCAGCTCCCAACCCTCCCTCTACTCTTACCTCCCTCCTATTGACCTCATCCATAGGTGTGTGATTATTATCAAGTCTCTCCCTGTACACCCTTAGCTTTTTGCAGCTCCTCTGGGTCTCTGTGAGCCCCTCTCTTTCCTTCTAGTTGTAGAATTTCCACTCAGCCAGCTTTCCTGTGGTTCTGGATGATGTCCGTTCTGTCTTTTAGTTGTAGTTTTGAAATTGTTGTGTGAGGCAGCAGTATAGGTGTTTACCTATGCTGCCATCTTGGTTACCCACTTCTGAGAAGGGTGAAATTTTAACAGGACGTAAAAATAAGGAACAGGGAAAATCTAAAGCCAGAATAGGGTAAGAGAAACAGGACAACTAAAAGGGAAAAGTGAGGAAGAATGTGCTGGCATAAAGGTAAAATTGAGATAGAGTAAAATGATGCTAAAGGAAAGATGAAAATAGAATGTAGAACACTAATCACACAGTAAAAGAGAAAGTAAAATGACACTTTTTTTAAGAAAAAGGTAAAGTAGTAGTACTAATAATACTGATTGAAAATGAAAAAGTAATAATTAAAAAGGTAAATCAAGGGAGAAAAAAAATTTAGTTTCTTAAGTAAAAGATGAAAAAAATAAAAATAAAAATGTGTAGTAGTGAATGTTATTCACTTCCTCTACGTTCTGTTTGGCATGCCTGTTTCCTACTTAGGGTAGTATTGAATTTCCCTGCATTCCACTGCTCCTCAGTGTGGTAAGCCAGTCCTGATTTTTAATCGGGCAGTTTACTTGTGTTTACATTTACACAGGAGTCAATTTGTGATTCAACCCCTGGGTGGCAGTGTTTCTGGATTGACCTCCGGGTCTATAGGTCCTCTCTAGCTAGTGTTTAGGTTTTATTTTCCCTGTGGCACCCAATACTGGCTTGGGGAGTAGAATGCCCCAAAGCTGGTTCTCTGATCCCCAGGTTCCAGAAAAACAACTTTCCCCTGCAGTCTCTTAGAGTGTCCCTAATTGTGTGATCCTATGTATTGGGCCCAGCAATCAAAAGCAAGGATTCAAAGAGGAAACAAACAAACAAAAAAAGAGTCAGAGTTAAGTATGCAAACACTGGGGCTGCGCTCAAGTCTGTGCAGTCTTTTTTCCCTTTGGGTCTAAGCAGCCGGCACAATTAAAGTTTGTAGGCTGTCCTTTTGCACCCAGATCAAAATGGGTTGCTTTTTAGAGTTCTCTTCCGTTAGCAGCTCTGCGGGCCCTCTTCCACATTCATGGATCATGCCAGCCCCAACAGCCACAGATTTTTCTAGCCACAGATTTCCCCATGTCTCCAGCTTCCACCATGCACACGTTTTTCTCTCCTGCTGGGAACACAGACCTCATCCTATCCCAGGCAAAACCTGACCTTTTTGTGAGGGAATACAGTGGTACCTCAAGATACGAGTGCTCTCACATATGAGATTTTTGAGATACGAGCCATCGAGCGAGCGATTTTTGCTTTGAAATACGAGCAACATTTGAGATAGGAGTAATCGCGCAGATTGGCAGGCTGCACACGACCTACCAGTTTACCGCAACTTGAGCGTCTCGTAGTTTCCCACGCCTCAAGGTTACGGAACGATTAAACTCGTATCTTGAGATACCACTGTATAGAGTTCTTCTGAGTCCATGTGCTTGTGGTACTTGGGGATTGGTGTTCTCGGGTTTGCAGCTGTTTAGTGGTTATCATAGTTGTAGATTCCACGGGTTTCTCAGGCTTCTGATAACATCCACGTTCCCCTTCAAGATGGCACGGTCTCACGTCCAAGCGCGTCGCTCTGGGAAGAGACTCAGCAGCAGTGAGGGCTACCCGGTCAGGGGAGTCCCATTTGACAGTCTCCGGGAGTATAGCTGTCCCTCAACTCACCAACAAAGACTCCCCATGTGACCACACACTCTCCCTCTTTGCTTTCTCACTCACACACTATCTTGGAGTCTGCCTTCCCGTCGGCAGCCATATTATTACTCCCAAAATCATTGTGTTAATAATATGTATATACCTATGTAATAAAAGCCTAAGTGACCATTACAGCGATACGACCAGAATGACTGGTCACTATGATGTGCACCGACCTCCAGGGATCAGACGCTCAATGCAGGAGCTACGCCCTGGTGGTCAGGGCTCTCCCACAAGGAGAGCACCGCTCAGCCAGAAGCCGGGCTCACGGCTGGCGAGCTCAGCAGCAGTGGTGGTGTTGGGAGCCTCTCCCTCCTCCACTGCATGCAGCAGTAAGGTATCCCGGACTGCAAGAGCCCCAGGCTGTGAGAGGGATGTCTGACTGATGGCTTAGGCCTGATCCGGATCATAAGCCAGCAGACAGACATCCCCGAGGGATCCTGGACTGCAAAAGGGCACTGGCTGGGCAGAGGGACCCTCCCACCAGTGCATGATATTTGGGCACCAGGTTTCTAGTATTACATATTATGTATATATAACTTATAAATATATAAGTTTATTATATAATATGTATATATATAATACTTACATAATACTTCAAATTAGCAAAAATTTATTACTTAACTCCTAATAAATATTGTATTCTGATGGAAGTTAATCCAGAGAACCCCTAAATACACAGTCAACCCTGACACATGTGGATATAGCTTCACAGGTTTGCTTCAAGAGTAAGTTCATAATAGTTAGGAATTGTTCCAAGTTCACTTAAAGAATTTATTCATGTCTTCAACCCCTGTGGTAAGACCTGTCCCTACATTTAAATTGTAAGTATAAGTAAACCGTGATAACACAGTGGTTCGAAAGATGAAGAAACAACACTGGATTACTTTACTTCAGTCATTCCATGTGACAACTTTAAAAAACATTTTTTATTGATTTTTTTTGTGAGAAAGAGAGAGGGAGAGAGAGATAGAAACATCAACAAGAGAGAAACTTTGATCAGCTGCTTCCTGCATGCCCCATGCTGGGGATTGAGCCCACAAACTCTGGCATGTGCCCTGAACCAGGAATCAAACTGGTGATGGTTTGCTCTCAATCACTGAGCCACATCGGTTGGGCAATTTGTTTTTTAAGTTGAAGTTTAAATCTAAAACAGTAAAATTGCAAGGTGTCAATTGTTTAGTAAGTGTATATTTCAGCTCAAACTGGAGAAGGAAAAAATAACTCTCCCTCTACTCTTCTAAGTTCTTAGCTGAGACACCATGTAATACAAAGATAGATTAACAAAAGAAAAACAAACAAGTTTAATAGCATGTTATATCTCCTGTATACATGAGAGATACCCAGGAAATGTGAGTAACTCTGAAATGGCCAAAGTCACCACCTCAAATATCATCTACAGCTAAAGACAAAAGAAAGATGTTGGGAGTTGGGACGCCACTTTTAGAGGGTTAACAGGAGAGCACAGTAAACAAGGGTATTGTTTTTTATGCAGATTTGCCAGTACCTTCTTCCTTGATAAGAGTTTCTAGGAATTTGGTCATCCCCTCTTCCCAGTACAGTGAGGGAGACACCCTCACAAACAGAGATTTCCCTTATACAGGTGTCTCTTCCACAAGGGTAACTTCTACCTGGTTTTCAGAGCTTGCCCTGTGTGTGCTGTTTCTTTAAAAAGAATTAAGTTAGTTTTCCTATCCAAGTACAAACCAGGCTCTACTTGCTTCTGAGATCAGGAGCATTCAGGGTGGTGGAAAACAGTATGGCGTTTCCTCAAAAAAATTAAAAATGGAACACCCATTTGACCCAGTAATCCCACTTCTAGGAATATATCCCAAGAAATTAGAAACACCAATCAGAAAGGATATATGCACCCATATGTTCATAACAACACAATTTACAATTGCTAAGATTTGGAAACAGCCTAAGTGCCCATCAGCAGATGAGTGGATTAGAAAATTATGGTACATCTACACAATGGAATACTATGAAAACAGAAGGAATTCTTACCATTTTCAACAGCATGGATGGAGTTGGAGAGCATTATGCTAAGTGAATAAGCCAGTCAGAGAAAGATAAATATCACATGATCTAACTCATTTGTGAAATATAATGAACAACATAAACTGATGAACAAAAACAAAACCAGAGTCATAGAAGCATCAAATAGATTGTCCAACCTATGAGGGAAGGCAGGAGGTGAGCGGGTAAGAGATCAACCAAAGGACTTGTATGCATGCATATAGGCCTAACCAATGAACACAGACCTTGGTGGGGTGGGGGGTGACAGGAGGTATTGAAGGCATGTGCTAGGGATTGGGGGTGGACAGGGAGAGATTAATGGGGGGAAAAGGAAACTTATGTAATATATCCTATCAAATAAAAGAGAAATATGCAAATCGACTGTATCTTCGCTCCGCCCACAAGCCATACCCAGGAGCAAATTAACCTAACCAAGATGGCAGTTAATTTGCATGTCCAGGCACAAAGAGAAGACTGAAGACAGGGTAGAAGGAAGCCAAGTGCTGCAGAAGGGATCAAAGCTTCGGAGAAGCAAGCAAGTGGGGCGGCAGAGAAGGGAGGGAACCAAGCAGGGCAGAGGAGAAGGGAGGGAAGCAGGTGGGGCTTCAGAGAAGGGAGGGAAACAGGGAGTGGGGGAGAAGGGAGGGAATCAGGCAGAGACCACCACAGGAAGCCCTACTGCAGGAATCTTCCTGCAACAGCCCTCTAGTTAAACCATAAAACACTTAAATTTTTTTAAAAAAAGAATTAGGTTAAAATAATCACTATGCCAAAGAAGTATATTTTGGGGTAACAATTTCTGCTGCCCTTCAATACAAAATGCACATTTAGATATTAAAAATTAAATGTATTCTTTTAGATTGTTACTTACTTTAAAACTAAAGGACAAATGAAGAAAATGATTATTACTGCAAATAATGTTGTCTAAAGGAGTGAATTTAAAAACAATCTGTTCCAGGTGGTCAAACCTGACAGGTACACACCGTTTGTGACCTTGCAAAGTGCTACCCTTCATTTAATAGTCACGATGCAATGTCACAGATGAGGACACAGGTGCTCAGGAGGCTACGTAACCTGCACGAGGTCCTTCAGCCAGCGGTTTGCTGAGCTGGTTATCAAACCCACACGTGTCTGATGCCAGAGTCCACGCCTGCAACCAGTGTGTCAGGATGCTGGTTCCCTGATGCTAACAAGAAAGGCCAAGGAAGAAAGACAAGTGCTGGCGCTCCAGGCTCCGTTTGAAAAAGGAACCTTGCTTCAGGGAAGCTCATTTCTTTTGCCCTGAATCTTGACTCCTAAAAATTGTAAATTACCTCTACCAATACTCTTCCAAACAATTACCCAGGGGCCTTCTGAAAGAATTTATGCACCTTCCCGCAGGAAACCATTAATTGTCCTTTCCCAGGAGATAAAAGCCCATTAAGCCTAAAAAAGAAGACTTGTTTTTCTTATTACCTGGTCACTTTAATTTTTTTTTCTAAATAAATTAAAATAACATAAAGGACCTATTTTCAGGGTTTAGAAGAGACTGCAATGATAAATACTTTGATACCTAAAGGCAGTGGCGTTCACTCCATATTAATGTGCTTTGATATTCGCTGCCTAGAGAGGCACCAACGTTTACAGTGTTTTTAAAAGCAAAATAGCTCTTAACCCACAATTTTTAATTCTACTGTGGCATTATCCTTTCCTTTCACCTGAAGTCATGAATGAATTGTGCTAAGTAACACGTGAAGAAAATTGCTGATATCGGGGGAAAAAGGACTAGAAACATGATCAGAACTTCAATGCCAGAAGTGTTGGGATCAGGTTACTGAAGTCTTTCCTCTGGCCAAATTTCAACAAGAACTCGGAATGAAAGGTTCTCACTATGGAAGTACTTATATCCTTGGAAGGCACTTGTTTAAAAGAAAGCGGGGAAGGAGGAAGAAATGATAAGAATTCAGACTTAAACCTCTGTTAAGGGAATGTTGTATGTCAATGTTTAACCAATGAGCTACGCTGGCCAGGAAGGCTATACATTTTTTAAATCTTAATAATTATCTAAATGAGTTTTATTATCCCTACTTTCTAGATGGTAAAACTCTTCTTCGCGGAGAGGCTAGGGGCCTTGCCCAAGGTCTCACAACAAGTCAGTGGCAAAATGGATAGGCAAACCTATCTCTGTGTCAAGGCCAGGGATATTCCTACAATGCTACAGCTGCCTTCCACACCCGGCCACTTCTATCCCCCAAACAGCATGATGAACTCAATGAAAAGAAACTGCAATGGTGAAGAGCATGGGCTCTAAGAGTCAGAGAGCTTCGGTATAGACGCCAGTCTTGCCACTTAATAGCTATGTGATGGTGGGCAAATGATTACTTTGTAAAGCTGTGATAGTAATGCTTACCACATATCCCATTTCTTCTATGTTCCTTCCCCTTACTGTTACATGAGGATACGTGACTAACAGTAGCCAATGAAATGCAACTGAATGAATGTGTCATCTCTTGGCTGAGGCAGTGTCAAATCCATGGGTAATTATACATTCTTTCCCTTCTCTCTGAGAAGTTGAAAGACCGCAAGTTACACAGGATGCAACTAAAATATCTCTGAGCCTCCATAAGCTTGGGTAACTGAATGACTATGTGGAGCAGACACTACCATTCCACCTGCCACCAACTGGGTCACTGCTGTGTCATACAAACGGTGAAGGAGAAATAAACCCTTTTCTATGAAAGCATTCAGAGTTGAGGGTAAATTTATTTAATAACATAATCCAGTTTATAGAGATGATTTGTTACATCTCATTTTCCTAATCTCTAAAACAGTGATAAAAGATTTTACTTAATAGAATTATTATGAGGATAAAGTGAGACTTTTTATAGTCTAGCAAGAGGCAGGAGGAAAAACTTGAATATGTGTCAATCTTAGTGAATTGTTGTCTCTTTATTTTTTCCAGAAGTAATGGAAAATGGAGTACATAATTAAAGGTGCCTTGCCACTAACCTCAATGTTGTTACTTCTCACCTCTAAATTTTCCTCTCACCTCTCTAACTTTCGTTATTCAGTTGTTTGACCCAAATTTATGTTTGACCTCGAAGGCAAGTTATAAGAAGGGGGCAATCTGGATTTTCTCTCAATCCAAACTGAAAATAGGGCATACATTTTATTTTATTTTATGGATGGACACATACTTTTTAAAAATATATGTATTTTTTATTGATTTCATCCCTTTCTCTAAGCCTCATTTTTAAAAAAATATATTTTTTTGATTGAAGAGAGAAAGGGAGAGGGAGAGAGAGATAGAAACATCAATTATGAGAGAGACTCATTGATCAGCTCCTTCCTGCACACCCACCATAGGATGGAACCCACAACCTGGCATGTGCCCTGACCTCCTGGTTCATATGGCAATGTTCAACCAATGAGCTACGCTGGCCAGGAAGGGTACACTTTTTATGAGAATGGAGAGAGGATAGTTTGGAGAGCCCTGGCATAGTCTCTTTTCCTGAAGAAGCCATAAATGAGACCCTATAGGAGGGACTTGTGATAGTCACGAGGTGGGCCTTAGGGAGGGGAACCGCATGTCACTTTTATTTTAGCACTCTTTTTTTTTTTAATATATTTTATTCATTTTCTTACAGAAGGAAGGGAGAGGGATAGAGAGTTAGAAACACGGATGAGAGAGAGACATCGATCAGCTGCCTCCTGCACACACACCCCTACTGGGGATGTGCCCGCAACCAAGATACATGCCCTTGACCGGAATCGAACCTGGGACCTTTCAGTCCGCAGGCCGACGCTCTATCCACTGAGCCAAACCGGTTTCAGCTTTAGCACTCTTTTTAAGTGTCTTTCTACATCCCTGTAACTAGCTGACAGGGAGTAAGAGAGCAAAGCTGTCAGAACAGCAACATCTTCATTATGGAGATTAGAAATATTTTATACAATTGACACAGCCTCTACTAAATTACATAGTATTAGGGAAAATGACTCTGTCTGATGCCAATGAGAAAGGAGCTCGGAGAAAAAGAGCAGGTAGATTTCAACAGTTTGTCCAATAAAATAATAATAGCTGGGGATGGGAAAACTACTTTAAACACCAGGCTAATGCTACAATTTTCAAAGCCTGACAGAAATCTTTTAACAGGAGTGAGGGAAGCTGGGAATGACTGTTGCTAGTCCAGCCAGGCCTCACAGCCTCCACTGCCCCGCTTCCCTTCATCTTGTTCTGCAGCCCCATGCTAGGAAAGGGAGTATTGGGAAGTGAATTGGTGATCAAATCAGGCTTGATTCCCAGGTAATCTATGCCCTTCATTCAGCTGGAGAAATATCGGTTAGTAACCCCAAAGTGGTACGTTGGTATTCTCAACAAGTTCAATGACCTTCTATAGCAGTGGTTCTTAACCTTCCTAAGGCCGCGACCCTTGCATACAGTTCCTCATGTGGTGGTGACCCCCAACCATGAAATTTTGCTACTGTTATGCATCGTGATGTAAATACCTGCATTTTCCGATGGTCTTAGGCGACCCCTATGAAAGGGTCGTTTGACCCCCAAAGGGGTCGCAACCCACAGGTTGAGAACCACTGTTCTATGGCCTAATAATTTCCTGCCAGGCATAGGCATATGAACATCTGGTCCTATAAGAATTGAGGCCCACTGAGGGCATTCGAAGACTGAATGCTTTGAGCAGAATATTTAGGCATCGTTTTTCTGAACTGAGCAGCAGAGTTTATGAGTAGGGGCAACAGCTCTAGCACCTACTGTTTTTATTTATTTATTTTTAAATGTAATTTTGATTTCAAAGAGAAAGAGAGAATCATCAATGGTGAGAAAGTTTCAATGTGCCCTGACCGAGAATCGAACCGGGACCTTCTGGTTCATAGGTCAACGTTTGACCACTGAGCCATGCCAGGCAAGAGCATCTATTGTTTTTATTCTTTAATCTCGCCTTCCTCTACACGCCCCCACTATCATTACAGTGACCTCCAAATCCTCTGCTCTTCTCCTGTGTGGGAGGTGCAAACTCAAGGCCTCTGGGAGCCAGGGAGTAACGCAGATGGGAGAAGGTGACTCCTGTCAGAAGAGACCTCAGAAGAGAGTGCTGGGAACTGTGGCAAATTGGAGAGCTCACGACAAGATCTCCCATCCCACGTGCTCTTCTCATGATATGACATGGACATTTCTTCCACTGGGGATGATGCATGGTGGTAGCATCTGCAGTCCCTTCCCTTGAATCAGAGTGGGGCTGTGACTATAGCAAAAGGCATGTTATCTGCTTTCTGAGGCTGTGTTAACCTGGTCTTCTTGGAACCCAGCCACCATGACGCCCAGGTCACCAGGCAAGGCTCCATGTAAGTGGTCTGGCTGAGAGCCAACAGCCAGCATCAACCACGAGGCCTGGGAGTGAGGAAACTTTAAGATGACTCCAGCCCCCTCCCTCCCGGACTGCAACCACATGGCAGCCTCCCAGTAAGAACTGCCAACCTAGCTGAGTCTACTCAGTCCCCAGAACTGGGAGAGATGATAATTTGTGATAGTTTGAAGTCACCAAATTTTGCTTGACTTGTGATGCAACAACAGGTACAGGAACATCCAACAGATCTTATTCATTTCCAAGACTACACTCTTGTTTATGACATTTTAAACCTGTAACCCTGCCACCCCTCTTCCCCCATCTTCACATATCGAAAACCTTCCTGTTGATCAAAGACCAGCTCAACGCTGCTTCCTCCATGAAACCTTTCCTAACTATCACATGTAACGGTGCTCTGTTTTCTCTGAACTCTGGGTACTTTGCATATTTTCACCACGATTGATAAGTCCTTTGGGGAGGACTCCCTTCCCCTATCAGTTATTTTATAAAAGTACGGTATTTTAATATAGTTTTAAAAAAACAGTACATGCCGGTATTTTAATATAGTTTTAAAAACAGTCCATGCTTTTGTCAAAACTACAAACAATACAGAAGTCTATACTTCAGAAAGTGTCTCCAATCTATCTTGCTCTATCTCACTCCAATTTACCCCCATCTCCTCTCCAAAGGTAACGGCTCCAATAGAGTGGTATACACAGTACTCCTCACAACTCTTCTACACACACGTTCGCACGTGTGAGCACACACACACTATTTACAGAAACAGGATTCCATCACAAAACTGTTTTGTAAAGTGCTTTTTTCAGTCAAAGGTGTGTTGTAGGTATCTTTCTTTCAATTAATACCCATTGACCTCATACTTTTTAAGAGCTGTATAGTATTTCCTATTTAACCAATGTTCTATTTATAGAATTTAGGTTTTTCCCCAAGTTTTCCTTATTGAAAACAAGGCTGTATTGCTGTTAGATACATTCCTAGGAGAAGAACTGCAGCAGTTAAAAAAAATGTACCTAAAAAAATGTACCTTTTAATTTTAAATTCTTAAAATCCTCTTCAGAAAGAGGCAATGATATCCCCATCAATGGCATAGGAGGATACTGTGACATTCTCTGACACTGAATATTATCAAGCTTTTAAATCTTTGCCAACTTGTTAGGTGAGGGATGAAAGCTCCTGGTTTTTAACTTACAGTTTTGTTATTACTGAGGTTGAGCAGCATTTCACATTTTATGAGTCCCTGTACGTCTTTCACCATGAATTTTGTCAGCTAGGTGCTTTGCCCATTTTTCTATGGAGTTTTTAAGTTTTCATTTTTTTTGTTTGTTTTTTAAAATAGGAGCTTTTTAATATTACCTAAATATATACAAGCCTACTATGCAAATTGTCCCCATAGGAGTTTGACCAGGAGATCAATCACTCACTATGACGTGCGCTGACCACCAGGGGATGGTGTGGAACAAAGGAAGGCCCTGGCTGGCTGCTGGCACCTGGGGAAGGGAGGCCCTGGCCAGCATCCGGAAAGCCCCAATCGCTCCTGATTGCCGGCCAGGCCTAGGGACCCTATCCATGCACCAATTTTGTGTAGCAGACATCTAGTGGATAATAAATGTCTTAGTCTGCTCAGATTGCTATAACAAAATGCCATAGACTGGGTTACATATAAACAACATCAATGTATGTCTTGCAGTTCTGGAAGCTGCAAGTCCTAGATTGGAGTGCCAGCATGCTTGAGTTCCAGTGAGGTCCCTCTGGGTTGCAGACTGCTGACTTCTTGCTGTATCCTCACATGGTGAAAGGGGCAAGGAATCTTTCTGAAACTTATATAAGGCACTAATCCCATGCATGAGGTCTCCACCCTCATAACTCAAGCACTTCCCACTTGCTAACACTCCCATTTGAGTGGGGGGAGGGGTTAGAATTTCAATATAGTAAACCCTCGATTTTGGGGACCTCAATTTAACGGACTTAGAATTTAACAGACAAAATTTCAGGCCCAAATGTTATATGTGAAAATATATGTTAATTATATGCTAATTTTTAAATGCTTATAATTAAACTAGTGGCCCAGTGCACAGATTCATGCACACTGAAAAGAAATTAATTAGAAGATTTGTGCAGTAATTATATTACTGAAAAAAAATTACATGTCAAAATCCTATATAATAAAAGGCTAATATGCAAATCGACAGAACGGCAGAACAACTGGTCACCTCGATGCGCACTGACTACCAGGGGGCAGATGCTTAATGCAGGACCTTCCCCCTGGTGGTCACTGTGCTCTCACAGGGCAGGGGGTGGGGAAGGGCACCACTCAGCCACAAGCTGGGCTGACAGCTGGCGAGCGCAGCGGCAGTAGTGGGAGCCATAAGTTGGACATCCCTTGAGGGCTCCCGGGCTGCTAAAGGGCACAGGTTGGGCTGAGGATCCCCACCCGGAGTACACTAATGTCATGCATGGGGCCTCTAGTAGTATATATAAAATAGCATTAATTATAAAATTAAAACACTCATGCGATTAGTGTGAGAGCTTTATATGTATCATGCATGTGCAAGTCAACGTTTATTTTTAAATTGCCAGTAAGCATCATACGTATTGGCTGGTCAGTCAGATGGTCAATGAATAAATCGCAATGTGGTTCACGCTGAATGTTAACAAAAACAACCAAATTCACGATGGACAATGACAGATTGAAACACACGCATGCGACTGGTGACAGCTTTATATGTATTGTGCATGTGTGAGTCAATATTTATCTTGAATTTGACAGTGCACATCATATGTACCAACTGGTCAGATGTACGTACAGTCGGTGACTTAGCCTTTGACATATAGATTAACTGGTTATTTTTTGTTATTAATTTACTGTTATTTTAAACAAATTTTAGTGAGTAGGCCATTATATTGGAAAATGCACTGTAGTAATTTCGCCCACATCAATAAATAGTATATATCTACAACTATAGTCTACATATTTAAATTCAAGAGTTACTGTTCCTAAACAATGTTCTGTGAATAATCACAACACATCATAGGCGGTAGTAATTGGTTCTGTGTAGTGTGACTTTCTGCAGCAGTCTTTTAAAATCTATATATATGTTTAGATATGTGTGTGTGTGTGTGTGTGTGTGTGTGTGTGTGTGTTTATTGATTTCAGAGAGAAGAAGGGAGAGAGAGCGATAGAAACATCAATGATGAGAGAATCATCAATTGGCTGCCTCCTGCATGCCCCCTACTGGAGATTGAGCCTGCAACCTGGGCATGTGCCCTGACTGGGAATCAAACCACAGCTTCCTGGCTCATGGGTCCACACTCAACCACTGAGACACACCGCCCAGGCTCTGTAGCAGTTTTAACATCTGCTGTCCCTATTCTGATGTGCGCTAAGCCATGGCCCAGCCATGGGCATTTGTTTACTCTTGGTGACTGGTGAATGCACATGTTTACTAGACTTATTCAGTATAAATTTAAAATTACAGTAATACACAGAGAAAACTTTTCTGTGAAATTAAGCTTTTCATACATAATTAATTACACAAACATACCTATATAGGTAAAAATGGATAGACTAGTTTATCAATTTTTTAACATATTCACTAAGAAAACTTACTTTATTATATAACAGACTTTCACCTTTAACAGACACCTGAATTAGCTCGTTATATCGAGGTTTTACGGTATATGAATTTTGGGGAACACAAACATTGAGTCTATGCAGTAAGCCTTTTCTATATTGCTTTGCAAGTATTATTTGTTGGTTGTATTTATTTATGGCACTTTTTGCATCTAGAATTTAAAAAGGCTTATGTAGTTATTCCTATCTGTTTTTTGTTAAGGCATTAGGCAAAGGGTTTTTTTGTGTGTTTTTTAAAAAGCCTTCTATTTATTTTCAATATTACATAAATATATATTATTCCAGATGTTTTACAGAAAAAGCCAAACATTGAAATAAGCAATCATTAAATAGCTCAGATAACCCTTTCTTTGAGACATTCTTATGTACTAACAATTCTAAATTCTTAGGAACTCATTGATAAAAATTAATGTATTTCTTGAAGAAATAATTATGACACATTCCTGTATGCCAAGCTTCTTTCCTAGGCTTTTGGTACACACTGGGACTTGTTGAATGGAAGTTAGAATATAAGGAATAACAGGCAAAACACCTCATGTAGCATTTTTATAAACAAAATGAATCAATCTCTGTGGATCTCCCCTGAGCTTATAAAGTTTGTGGACTCATTCCTCTCATTAATTTAATCTTTGCTCTAATTCTTGAATTAAATGCCTTTCCACCTCACTAAAATATAAATGACTTAAGGACAAGGAATGTTTCTCATTCACCTTTGAATCCCGGGTATCCAGCTAGGTATTTGGTCCATTGTAACAGCTGAAGAACTATATTGTTCAATAAACAGATTTCCCTACTTTATAAATTCTCTCTTCTCAAACGAATATGCATAATCCTGCCTCCCTCCCCTCCTTCTTTGCCCCACCACCTCAAATAAAAACCAACACTAGTTTGATGTTAAAAACAGCTTAAATCCCCAAAGGCTGATGTTGGCATATGTGATACTTGATCAAACACATTTAGTTCATAAGACAGATTCAATTTAAAATATTGGGTAACTACAGATAAAAAAAATGTTGTTCAGAAAAGTAATAGGGAAATGCTCTATCCTTCTAAACACAAATTTACTGCAAGCATTTTTGGAGAACTTAAGAAATCTTTTGATCTTGTAAGGAAAATCTAAGTGAAACCATGAATAAAAGTCAGAGTTATTCATTAACACTGGAGGAACATCAACTTACAAGTGTGGGCAGAAACCAAGTTGCAGAGCTAAGGATTTATGGTTCTCACCTGAGTCTTGCTGGGAACAAAGCTGTCTTGTCTTGCTACATGCCCGAGTTCAGGGAAGCTCTCTTCAGGGGGTTTCTAACTTCAGGTTAAAACTGGGAGGCTGAGTTATATTTCCTTCTTCTGGAATAGAGACCTGCTCCTGCCTCTCTGGAAATGAATGAACAGTTACAGCCCTTGGTTACAATTAGTTTTCCCTTTCGGAGCATTTCCCAGGGGTGAGTGCTATGTGAATGCCTCAAGGAGGAAGTGGTGAGGCAGATCTGGAAGCCTGGGCTCTGCAGAAGCAAATGTGCTCTTGCAGGATGCGGCTGTGAACACAGTACTGTATGTGCTAAAATGTAAATAACACAGCAAAAGCACCAAATGTCCCCCTCCCCCTTTTAAATCAGAGGTCTATTCTGAGCAGTTACAGACATACGCACATGTAGATGCATTTATATTTCTGTTACGACAAAACCTGAAATCATGTGAACGATGAGTCAGGCTTTATCACTGTTGTGGGAAAGAGACGGTTAGCCCAGTGCCTTCCCACCATGAGTGACCAGTACCAAGCCCTCCATCAGAAGCTGGAAATCCTGGAATTCACATGGCCAATTATGCAATACTAGACCACTGGGAAGCATTTCTGGCTGGCTCAGCTGGTGATCCGCTTTTACCCTGCAGCACCAAGATTGATAGACCTTGTAATTTTTTCCTGGTTAGTGCAGATGCTGTTCTTAGCTAAGTTTTTATTTTTAAAAACTCTTTTTCTCAAAACAACAACAAACAAAGACCTAGCCCTAGCCAGTTTAGCTCAGTGATTAGAGCATCGGCTTGTGGGGGATGGTCTCAGGTTGGATTCTGGTCAGGGGCATGGATTGTGGATTCAATCCAGGATCCCTAGTTGGGGCATGTGTAGAAGGCAAACCAACTGACGTGTGTGTCTCTCAAATTGATGCTTCTCTCTGTCTCTCCCTCTCCCTTCTACTATGTCTAAAAATCAATGGAGAAAATATCCTAGGGTGAGGATTAACAACAACAACAAAACCCTAACTCGTTCCCAAGTGGCTTCTCTTCATGACACCTCTTGGTGGTGAGATCAGTACCCTGATCACTGACTGCAGGCGGGAAGGGGAGGGTTTGGGGGGGAGGGCATGGAATCTCGAGATTTCAGAATTCTCAGGAGTTGTAACTTCGCTGAATGCTGTGTGTGCTTGTTTATGAGGATGAATGAAAAGGAACAGTATTTTGGCCCCCTCTAAATCACTCCTTTTATGAGGCTTCTTTGGGTGTGAGATGGGGGATGGGAAAGCGACTTGTTCTTAGAAGGTACGGAATACAAATTCAGGAGTGTAGTTTCTCTCATGCTAATGATGAGGCATAATTTTAAAACATCACATTCATATGCATATATGGGGCATACATACATAATTAGTGTATTTACAAAGCACCTTGCAGAACCTTAGAACTCGGTGGTTCCATTAACCCTCAAAGGGAAAGTTGGAGTTCAGCTCAGTTAAGCATCATGGAACGTGCTCCCTTTCCATTAGATTCACAGATCATCCAGGTCTTGGAAAGAGACCTCCAAAGAAATTAAATAATTTTTTCTTTTTTTCTGAAGAACTGTAACAGTCTTTTCCATATTTATCTATTTCTGTAGTTTTAATTACAAAATAAGCACTAGCTACTACAAGGAATAACTACACCAGCCAAAAAGGTTTTTATAATCCGAGAGAAATGCTCCCATATTGACTACACTAAGAAAAACAACTCCCCTTGACTTGATTATAAAGAAGACAGATGGCTTCTTGTTTAAGGCTGTAATTTTACTTTCAGCCTCCTCCCTCGGTTAAAAACAGAATGTACTTTGAGGCTTTAAGAGGAAAAAATCTCAAGGGGAAGGTTTTTTTTTATTTTATTCCTGGCTACACTGAATAATTCAACACACATTTGAGATGGCTGAGGGAGAGACAATGGAGAAGATGTTTTCCCTTGTTCTCAGGGAGTTTGCAATCTAATTGTGGAGAATTGGGGCTTGGAGCTATTCAAGTTTTATTTTATTTTTTCACTTTTATGTAGTAACTGAATGTTACTGGTAGCACTTAGAATTCACCATTCCCAGCAGCATGATGGGCATTCGGATAAAATTCAAAGAGAACACAGGAAGAATGCAGAGGCAGAATTAATCACCTCAAGCTGGACTTGTTGAGTGCTTACTGTTGTTATCTCATCTTGACAACCTTTGGAGGACCTCCCTAGTACAGTATTCCTATTTCACCGAGGAGGGTTAGGAAGTGATTCATCCAGTCACAGACCTAGGACTTGATAGAGGAGCACATCAACCAGGATTTCTCCTGAGGCCTTTTCTTTGGCTGTCCCCAGGTTCCCGTCTTTATTTGCTTAGATCCCCTTTCCAAACCCCATTGAAGTCAACATAGTTCTGTGCTATTCCTCCCCCTTAGGCTCTTGGTAATCCCTAAAACTTGCTGTCTTCTATTTGGTCAGGCCATCTAGAGTCTCATGGCTTTGCATCTTTGCAAATAAACCTGTTTTTTTTTAACTGATTCTGCCTCTTGAGACATTCTCTGACAGGATGAAATATGTAAAAAGGCTCGCAACAGTGCCTGGTACCGGTGATGCTCTTAACATTAACCAGTTTCATTCCTGCCACCTAATACCTATTCTCACCTCACACTCTTTCCCAAGGACTCTTTTTAGGGCTGCACATTTCTTGAAGGCAGTGACCACACCAACTCTTAACCCCTCTCCAGGCTGCAGTAACAACAGGTCCCTGTAAACTAGCAGAAACTTGTCTCTCTTTTGTTCACCTCTTTATTCCCAGTGTCTACAAGTTACTGGAACCTAGTATATCCTCAGTAAAAATTTAAAATATGAATGGGTTCATACTTGATGATTGTGGACTACCCTCTGCAGAAGAAAGCGTAGCTCAGAGCCCATATGGCCCTGGGTAACTTTTTTGGGGTGCATTGCATTACGCTCTCCTTCTAAGGCTCAGTTTCCACATCCGCAAAATGGGGCCAGTAGCACCAGATGCTTGCTTGCTTGCTCCTCCTCGTCTTCTTTCACTTACCCCTTCTCCGGGGGAAGGCTTATGGGGTTCGCTTTCCTCTGGATGGTAACCAGCGGCCGTCGGAAGCAGAATAAGCCAACGAGGACTTCGAGTTGCGCTCCCAGCGGGCAGAGCGAGCAACTCCGCGTGCCTGGCTCCGGGGTTCCCCCGGGGTCTCCCGGGGCCGGAAGCAACCCGGCCCCATTTCTGCTGCGAGCCCGCCCAGACAGCCCTCGGGCGCCCTCTCGCCCGGAGCCGACGCTCTGCCTCGGTGCCACCGCTAAATGGGCTCGTCACCGCGCAGGCTCCGCAGAGCGCCAAAGGGCCCGGCCCTTGTTTTGGCCGCCGCCGCCGCCGCTGCCGCCGCCGCTCGGCCGCCCGCGCGGCGCTGCACTGGGGGCGGGGAGTCTGATGGGAGACGCGCGCGCCGCTGAGGAGGCAGCGGCCCGGGAGCGGGAGCGGGAGAGGGACTGGGCGCGGGAGGCGGGAGGCGGGGGACAGGGGGAGGCGCCGCCGCCGCCCGCCCCTTTCCGCTGGGGAGCAGCTGCCGCAGCAGGAGCGGAGCAGGAGCCGCGCAGCCGCCGCCGCCGCCGCCGCCGCCGTGGGATGTGGCCGGCGCCCGTGCCCAGCGCCGCCGCCTCCTGAGTCCCCGCCGCCGCCGCCGCCGTCCGACGCGCCGCCAGCCGCCGAGCCGTGCGGGGCCAGGCCGCGCCCTCCCCGGGCGCCCGCCGGCTCGCATGCCGAGGGGCTCCGGGGCGTAGCTGCGCGCCCGGCGCCGCCTCCGGGCTCCCCCGGCCCCGCCATGGGCTGCTGCAACTCCGCCTCCTCCGCCGCGCAGGTGAGGGCTCCCGCCTCCCGCCCGCCCGCCCGGGGGATGCCGCCCCCGCGCCCGCCGCGGGCGCCCACCGCCCACTTTCTTCCCCCGCAGCCCGCGTTCTCCCCGCAGCCCTGCCCGCAGCCCGCGTTCTCCCCGCAGCCCACCTGCGCCCCGGAGCCCGCGCCCTCCTGTCCCGCAGATGCCCCCGCGCCGTCTCCGCCGCCGCCTCTGCGCGGGCCCCCGGGGGCGCCCGCAGCTCTTTGCACCTCCCTTTGCCGACTCGGCCTCCCCTCCCTCCCGGTCACACCTGAGCGGCCCGTCCCGCCCGCCCGCCCGCAGGTAGAACGAAGCAGCCACACGGGCGCCTCCTCTCTGCCCCGGGGGCACCCCCTTCCCCAGCCTTCCGGGCCGGGCCCCTCTGCCGCCAGCTGCGCGGAGCCTCCCCAGCCTCCCCGCTTCCCATGCACCCGCTCTGCTCGGTGCTGCCTGGAGGGGTGCCCTCCACCCCCCCCACCCCCCCAGCACGGGCTCTGCACCGCTCTGCACCCCTCTTCCAGCTTCTGCTACATCAGATGCCCCTTTGCTCCTGCCGATGGGGTTCTGGTGTTTAAAAGGGGTCCCGCAGCCCTCCCACGGCCCGCGCCCCGCGTCCCACCCCATCCCCCCTCTGTGCCTTGACCCCGGGCTCCGAGGCCTCTCTGCACGCGGAGGCCCCTGGGGCGCCGGGACTGGGCCGGGAAGGGGAGCTCGAGGGGGATGGAGGGATGAGGGTGGGGGTGACGGGAGCGTTCGGGAAACTCCCTCTTTGTGGCTGCCAGTGTAACAGGAGGAAGAGGTGCCCAATTTTTAGTTTTTTATTTTATTTTTTTTCTGTGGGCACTGGGCTGAGTGTTGTCGCCGAGGGCTGAGATGCAGAGATTTCTCCTCCTCCTCGCGCCTACCCTGCCCCCATCCAAATTTGGCGAACCTCTCCCTCTCTCCCTCCCTGGCGCATCCCAAGCCCTTAACCCGGGGATGGGGAATGAGAACGTGTAGACACTTAACTGTGTAAGGATCACATGTAATGGGACTTGACTGCCGGCCGCTAATAACTGAGAGGACCTGTTTGTAAATTACCCAATTGAGTGGATTAGTGAGTGTATTTACAAATACGATAAGAAGCGATCAGGAATGCTGCATCCAACTGTCTGGTGGTGGTGGTGGTGGTGGTGTATGGAAAATAGGCTCTGACAACGCCTGGGATGTCATCAACAACACAGTTTTCATTAGCGCAGAATTTAACGGCGGGGGGCTGTGATTTGTTTGTTTTGGGGGGAGGGAGGAGGGGGAGAAAAGGGGCTTTTGTGTTAAGCAATAAAGGCCGATCAGTTCTTCTTGGGGAAGGGAAAATTCTAGTTTGGAAGAAAAGGTTCCTCCAGAGATCCAGCATCTGTGTGATAAATGCCAGAAGTGTTTTGCTGCTGCTAAACGACTATATATAACTCAGTTTTAAATAACCTGAAAAATCTGTTATACTTGTTCTGAAAA
>PVJN01015607.1:0-44039 GCA_004026805.1 Lasiurus borealis | reverse complement strand
ATCCCGATCGGGGGCATGTACCTTGCTTGCGGGCACATCTCCACTGTGGGGCGTGCAGGAGGCGGCTGATCGATGTCTCTCTCTCATTGATGTTTCTGACTTTCTATCTCTCTCCCTTCCTCTCTGTAAAAAATCAATAAAATATATTTAAAAAAAAAAAAAAGAAAAGAAAGAGAAGGGAGGAAAGGGCCAGAGGGCATTTCTAACATAATAGAATGGTTTTGGGTTCTTTACCTATGACAGTCTCTCCTGAAGGGTTATTGGATAATAAGCATAGTAGACTGGCATAAACCAAGGGGTGCTCTCGGAACGAAATTGTCTCATTGTAAAAAGGAGAAAGACTCCGTTGACTAATTTGGCTTTCTCCTTCGGCTTAACTGCCAACTTTTGACCTGCTTATTGATTCATCCCGGGTGTGTGGTAAGAATTGAGCTTGCGATTTGAAAGTCACTCCCGTGAAGATACCAGCGGCTCTCCCCACTGCTCTCGGAGACCTTGTCAAAGGGCTATTTTTTCCCCTTCGGTTGTAGAGCGGCCAGGCTACAAATGCTGAAACGATAATTATGGCTTATATAAGATTGTTTCATTTTAAAAATTGGCTGCTATTTCTTTTCTCTTCTAGGAGTTGCTCTCTACATTTTTCTGGTTCATGACTATAACTTACAAAAATAAGGCATTTTCAGGTCCTGGCTTACATAGAGATTTAAATAAGAAATGTGTGAGAGGCCGAAACCGGTTTGGCTCAGTGGATAGAGCTTCAGCCTGCGGACTGAAAGGTCCCAGGTTCCATTTGGGTCAAGGGCATGTGCCTTGGTTGTGGGCACATCCCCAGTAGGGGGCGTGCAGGAGGCGGCTGATCGAGTTTCTCATCGATGTTTCTGAAAGGTCCCAGGTTCGATTCTAGTCTATCCCTCTTCCTTCCTCTCTATAAAAAAAATCAATAAAATATATTTAAAAAAAAAAGAAATGTGGGAGGGGAAAAATTATAAACATTATTCTTTTTAATATTTTAAAATATATTTTTATTGATTTCAGAGTGGAAGGGAAGAGGGAGAGAGAGAAAGAAACACCAATGATGAGAGAGAATCATTAATTGGTTCCCTTTTGCACGCCCCATACTGGGGATCAAGCCCTGCAACCAGGTCACATGCCCTGCCTGGTTATTGACCGGTGATCTCCTGGTTCATAGGCCAACACTCAACCGTGCTGGCTGGGCTGGTTACATTTCTTATAAACACGTTTCTGTAGTTTGATCCTATGGCATATGGCAGCCTCCTAAAATTAGAATGTATTCAAATTTCCCAGGGGCCTTTCAGGAGGCCTCTAGAAAATCCAGGTGCACAACCCAATTAATGATCGTCAGAGGCTGTAATGGCCAAGCTGTTGCTAGTGTTCTTTCTGGAGAGAAGCCACCATAAGCAAAAGAAACTGCCCTGCCGAGACCGGTGTGGCTCAGTGGATAGAGTGTCGACCTGCGGACTGAAAGGTCCCAGGTTCGATTGTGGTCGGGGGCATGTACCTTGCTTTCGGGCACATCTCCAGTGTGGAGCGTGCAGGAGGTGGCTGATCGATGTCTCTCTCTCATCGATGTTTCTGATTTTCTATCCCTCTCCCTTCCTCTCTGTAAAAAATCAATAAAATATATTAAAAAAAGAAAAAAGAAGAAGAAAGAAAAAGAAACCGCCCTGATGGCGTGCGGGAAGGTGAACCCCCTTGAGAGTTGTTTGAAGAATGAAGGGAATCGCATTTCTCTTCTGTTGAGGGGAGCTGCGCTCTTTTGGATAGCTTTTCCAAAATTAGGCTCCTCCTGCCATAACATAAACATTTCTAACTTCTCTCTGCCCCCCTCCCCACCCTCCACCCCGTTCCTGTGTATCCTAGATGCTCTCATGGGGGCCATCGCTTTCCTCTCTCCCTGTAAATCAGATCCTTCCTTGACTCCAGGCCTTTCCTGATGCCTGGCACGCCCTCCCCACCCTTCTTTTCCTCTCTCACTTTCCGCTCTGTGGAAGCATGTATCACTGTGTTATACAGTGGTACCTCGAGATACGAGTTTAATTCGTTCCGTAACCTTGAGGCGTGGGAAACTATGAGACGCTTGAGTTGTGGTAAACTGGTGGGTCGTGTGCAGCCGGCCGATCTTCGTGATTACTCCTATCTCAAATGTTGCTCGTATTTCAAAGCAAAAATCGCTCGCTCGATGGCTCGTATCTCAAAAATCTCATATGTTAGGGCACTCGTATCTCGAGGTACCACTGTATTGTGATTAGCTGTTCACCTGTCCCCTCCGTTAGCCCGAGCACCTCGTGGGACCTTGTTCTACTCCTCTTTGTATTTCCAGCCCCTGGCACCCTGCCCGGGACATAATAGCTGCTCAATAAAGGAGGTTGGAGTTCCCGAGAGCTAGTCATTTTAAAACACAAGCATCGCTTCGCCGGCTCAGAAAGGTTCTGCCCACTCTAGTAGATTGACATCGTTATCCTGCTGTGGTCTAAGAAAGCAAAAGGTGCCTCGTGCTCTGTGTTTGTTTCTTTATGTCTGAAGCTTTTGTTGGGCCCTGAGACTTGATCGTCTGCCGCCAGCTGTTCCGTAATTCCCTTCCTTACGCCTGGGCCTCTTGGCTGCCTCTGCCTTCTCCAGGATGCTTTTATCTCAAGGTGTGCCCCTGAATGCCGGCTGTCACAGACAGTGTGTCTCATTCCGGAGGCTCTTAGGACTCAGCCAGAGCCGCGCCAACCGTGCGTGGTTAACTAGACAGGCAGAGGATTATACAGCGGGCGGCAAATAAACCGGTTCGAGAAATGCAGCAGCCTGGTGAGTCGGGAGAGCACTGGCATAGCAAACACACAAGTTCAGAAGGGCGGCGAAGATGCTGAGCGGCGTGGACTGAGAGATGGTGTTTCATTTACCAAAACACACCCAGCAGGAGGGAACCGAGCTAGCGGTCAACCACCCAGAATAATTAGAAAGATGCATCGATGTGGGGACGCCGAGGTCTTGTTATGAAACGTGCAAATGTTACCTAACCCAAACCGGAGCGCCTGGGGCTTCAAAGGCCAAGGCTCCATGCAGCGAAGTTTGGAGTTAGGAAAGGTTGATTGATTGAGAAGATCAATGAAGATGGGAGAACCGAGAAGGTGGGAGGGCTCACGGTCCCCCAGATCCATCTTGCTCACTGGACCAGGGTTTTTTTATTTTTGTTTTTAAATATATTTTATTGATCTTTCACAGAGAGGAAGGGAGAGAGATAGAAAGCTAGAAACATCGATGAGAGAGAGACATCGATCAGCCGCCTCCTGCATGCCCCCTACTGGGATGTGCCCGCAATTAAGGTACATGCCCTTGACCAGAATGGAACCTGGGACCCTTCAGTCTGTAGGCCGATGCTCTGTCCACTGAGCCAAACCAGTTTCAGCTGAATCAGGGTTATTTTGTTTTAAATATATTTTATTGATATTTTACAGAGAGGAAGGGAGAGGGATAGAGAGCTAGAAACATTGATGAGAGAGAGACATCGATCAGCTGCCTCCTGCAACCCCCTACTGGGGACGTGCTGCAACCAAGGTACTTGCCCTTGACCGGAATCGAACTTGGGACCCTTCAGTCTGCAGGCCGACGCTATATCCACTGAGCCAAACCGGTTTCGGCTGGACCAGGGTTTTGAAGGGGCTTGTGGGCAAGGGTTAATTGGACGACCTTGAAACTTGGCCACCATGGTAAAGGGATATCAATTGCAGATCTTCCTAGACAACAGACTTGGCTTCTAGAAGGTTCAGCTGTTCTAGCTTCAATGATGTCCTGATCCTTTTGTTCCTTTGGGGAAAGGGAGTACAAGACTTTGGTTTCCGGTGCAGAGGGAGGTCCACCATCTCTCCTTTGCACATGCGTCAGCTGCGTGACTTGTGGGTTTGTTCTGTGGTCTCTGAAACGCAACTCAGTGTATTATCAAACAGGACAGGGCCATTCTGAGCTCTGACACAAGGGCTGGGAGAATACTGGGCATCATTGAAAGCTAAACTTCCACATCTTAGAGATGAGAGGATTGCGATTCATATAGGAACACGGGTCTAGATGACAATTAGGGATCAGCCCTAAATCTGCATCTTCTGACCCCAAATCCAGTTCTCTGAAGCATGCTCAGTGCTAAAATCGCAGCAGAGGATGTGGTGTTAGGTTTGAATTGCTTTAGACTTAAAGGGCTAGTCTGTGAAACTGAAGCACAGAGAGAAGAAAGAGGATATTCTGTTTCGAAGTTTATTCTTTTGTGTTATGCCTACCTTTCTTAGACGAAATCAGGGAAAACCAACACCCTATCCAATAAAAGAGTAATGTGCAAATTGACCATGCCTCCACCACACCTACAAGCCAATCAGGAGCAAGTATGCAAATTAAACCAACCAAGATGGCTTCGACCACAGAGAAAGCAGGATTGAGGCTTGGGTTGCCCGGGTGATGGAGAAAACCAAGCTTTCCACACACCCTGGCTGCCCAGGCCTCTGCTTAAGGCTACAAAGTTTCAATTATAGAAGATAAATAAATTCCAACAGAAATGGCTGCTGCCACAGAACGAGCAGAAGGCTTAGTTCTGCTCCAGGCTACAAAGTTTCAATTGTAGAAGGTAAATAAATCCCAGATACCAGGGCCTCTGCTTGGGTCGCTGGGGGGCATGGCCAGCCTGCAAACTACCACAGGCCCCTCGCCCAGGCCACCCCATGCCCCAAGGGAACCTCCACTCTGATCTGGGACACCCTTCAGGGCAAACCAGCTGGCCCCCACCCATGCACCAGGCCTCTATCCTATCTAATAAAAGAGTAATATGCAGATTGACCATCACTCCAACACACAAGATGACTGCCCCCATGTGAACACAAAATGGCCACCACAAGATGGCCAGTAGGGGAGGGCAGTTGTGGACAATCAGGCCTTCAAGGGAGGGCAGTTAGGGGTGACCAGGCCAGTAAAGGAGGGAAGTTGGGGACAACCAGGCCTGCAGGGAAGGGCAGTTGGGGGGACCCAGGCCTTCAGGGGAGAGCAGTTAGGGGCAAACAGGCTGGCAGGGAGCAGTTAAGCATCAATCAGGCTGACAGGGGAGTGGTTAGGGGGTGATGAGGCTGGCGGGCACAATTGGTTAGGGGCAATCAGGAAGGCAGGCAGGCGAGCAGTTGGGAACCAGCAGTCCCACTGGGATCAGGCCTAAGCAGGTAGTCGGACATCCCTTGAGGGGTCCCAGATTGGAGAGGGTGCAGGCTGGGCTGAAGGACACTCCCCTCACCCCGTGCATGAATTTCATGCACTGGGCCTCTAGTGGCATTATAATTTGTAATGAAACAAATAGGGTTAGAATTTTGCTTTGCTTACTTGCTTCATAGAAATGAAAACATATGGAGAACATTTAAAAGATGAAATGAAAAAGGAAGTTCTTAATCTGTTGCACATGGGAAGTGGTTTTAAATTTAGGAATTATTGAGTCATCCCTGAACTGAATTTGAGTCCATTTCTGTTAGATCGAAGAGCCATTACGTGTGTCCTGGAGATGTTGGAGTTTAACCCAATTCTCCCTTGCAGTTTGGGTTAAATCCTGTGTTCGTGCATAAGAAAGAGCTCTGAGGATGATGAGCAGCCTAAAAGGGAAGGAAACAAGTCTTAAAGAGTAGTTGTAACCGAACCCAGGTTTGACGGCCCCCAGCCACAAAAGCCAAACTCGTGAGCCGGTGCTGGTAGGAAGGAAAGGAGTTTATTCGAGTTGCCGGCGACTTGAGGAGATGTGTGCACCCCGTCCTCCAAAACCTATCTTCACGTCCCAGTGCAGGCAGAGGTTTTTACAAGGAGGGAGCGGGAAAGCAGAACAAAGAGGTCAGGTGGAGGCAGAGTGTGCAGGCAGTGTCCTTGGGTTGGCCATCTGGTTTTTGTCGGTGCGTTCCTGTGTGTCTCGGCTGTCTGGGCCAGTCCGGGACTTGAAGGTCAGGCTGCTTCTTAGGTTTACACAGAACTCAAACTGCTGGGTTGTGACATACCCTAAAAAAAACCTTTTAACATGCAAGCTCTAGTTTTGAGAGAAAAAACCAGGTTGGGTTTAACATTTACTAAGATTAATGTGGGTAGGTTTATATAAATAAGTATGGCATATTAATTCTCTGCTGCATAGTAATCTTTTAACATTTTATTCTAAATAAAGAGCTCACGACTAGGCATCGGTAATAGGCAGTATTTCTGGGGCTGTAAAACCCAACACAAAATTTTCCTTTTCTCTCTGTTTCTCCATAATTCTTCATTGAAAAAATGTTCCTGGTTTAATTCTATTAATTATATCATGTCTTCCTGCTTTCCTGGGGGCATGCGATAATGGTATGGGTTTTTTTTTTTTCTTTCTTTCTTACTATTATAGATAAGACTGGTGCTTTGAATTAACATGTTAGAAGTATTTTAATTCATTTGGGTAGATGTGCTCACTTTAATTACTTCTCTGGATTTGCTACCGTCCTAATACAATTTTCTCTTAGACAAAGATATGGCATAAAATTGGATATTTACAATAACTTCCTGAATGTTATTTGAAGATTGGAATTTTGGGTCAGAGAAAATGTGTTAGCAAAACACCAGCCTGGGATGAACTGTTTGGATGTGGTATGAGAGTCTGTGGAAATGAAAACAATACTTATAATTAGCTGCTTGTAGGTTTGTTAAAAATAACTAAACAAAACACATTTTTTTCCACATTATGAAAACTGTTGGGATAGTCTCTGAGTAATGTTTCTATTTTTTGGGGGGATCAGTCTGTCCTACTTATTTTGCTGCTCGTCATGGTTTTAATAAATTGAGTTATTTTAGGTAAAGCTTTTCTTCTCAAGAGTTTCAACTGCATCATCCATTTTCCTTCTTAGCCAGTGTTTCCAAATGAGATCGTGGAGGGAGGAAGAACTGTTTTTATTTAGTTTTGAGGGACGTTTTGTTGAAGATGATTATCGTGAACTCTAAGGAAGATTCTTTTTTTTCTTTTTTAATTTTTTTATTAATGTGTTACATGTACATATATCTTCCCATTGCCTCACCCCCACTCCCATGCATACCCTAAGCCCCCGGTGTCTTGTGTCCATTGGTTATGCTTATATGCATGCATATAAATCCTTCAGTTGACCCTTTATCTACTCCAAGAAGATTCTTTTGGAGTTTTGGGGTATCCTCTACATTATAGTCTTTGAGCTGGAAATTAGCTAAACCTTTTTATTTCCTTTTCAAAAAAAAAAAAAATTACTAGGTCAGGTATTTAATTCCAGCATTAACCTTGACCCCTAGTGGATTTCCCTCACTTAGTATTGGCCTATTTTATTTGCCCAGCCAGCAGAGACCATGTTCTGCCTTCATTCGTGTTCACCTCGTTCTCTTCGTCCTCAGGTTGATCTGTTTGCACATGTCTGAGTGGGTGTGAGAACCTGGCAAAACCCCATTCGTCACTAAGAGTTTCTGCCCATGTGAGCCTGCTGCTTCTCTCAACTTTTTTTTTTAAAAATATATTTTATTGATTTTTTTTACAGAGAGGAAGGGAGAGGGATAGAGAGTTAGAAATATCTATGAGAGAGAGACATCGATCAGCTGCCTCCTGCACGCCCCACACGGGAGATGTGCCTGCAACCAAGGTACATGCCCTTGACTCAAACATTAGCGTCTCTCAGGATAGCACTGTCTTATTTCTGAGCCGATGTTATCATTTCTATAAAAATATGTTGTCTGCCTCTTTAGTTTAGTGAGCCCTCGGATCCCATAACCAGTGGTGGGATATTCTTTCTTCTCTGAAGTCACTTTAAATTTTATTTTATTTTTTCTTTTTTTAAATATATTTTATTGATTTTTACAGAGAGGAAGGGAGAGGGATAGAAAGTCAGGAACATCGATGAGAGAGAGACATCGATCAGCCGCCTCCTGCACACCCCACACTGGAGATGTGCCCTTAAGCAAGGTACATGCCCCCGACCGGAATAGAACCTGGGACCTTTCAGTCCGCAGGCCGATGCTCTATCCACTGAGCCAAACTGGTCCCGGCTGAAGTCACTTTAAATACACTTTATCTTACATTCCCCCTCCCCCCCCAGGTCATGGCTTCCCTGTATGTGCCTATTTCCTTGTCCCATCACACCCTGGGACAGCGTATGTTCACTGCATGTGGTGGCATGTCCGTGGGCATCAGATCCAGTAAACCAGGTTTCAGTAGCAACCGTGCCATCATACTTGCCGTCATTTTTAAGGCTGCAGATTCTTTAATAGCCACTCGTCTTTTCAGTCTCCATGCCTTCCCATGTAGACCTCCAAGACCACATGCATGTGCTCCAAGCCTCTTTAGCTCTCATGACATCTCCCCCTGTGTTTCGTACCAGGCACCTCATTTCTTAGCATGAAGCTTGAGAAGACAGGGACTTTCCTGCTCCTTTAGATTAATGAAACATTTTCTTCTTCTTCTTTGGATTTTGGGCCAAGATGCATTGCATGTCGATTTCCCTTTTCTCCACATGTTTCCTTCATCTCCCCTGTCCTCTGGCTTACACGGACATCCAGGGCACCTCTGCATCCAACATGCACTGGTTCTGTTACTGCTCATCGCCCTCCTCTTCCATTTTGCTAGGCTTCGGCTTTTGCTCACCTGAGTTGATATTTCCTAGGATGACAGCCATCATTGCTGCCGCTTGTTGCTTTTTTATTTCTTGGCAAAAGATAAATGTTCATTTTTTTTTCAGTCTTCACCTGAGAATATGTTTATTGCTTTCAGAGAGAGAGAGAAAGGAGAAAGAGAGAGGGAGAGAAACATCGATCCGTTGCCTCCCAGATGCTCCCCAACAGGGCATTGAACCTGCAACCTTTTAGTGCAGTGGTTCTCAACCTTCCTAATGCCGCGACCCTTTAAGACAGCTCCTCATGGGGTGGTGACCCCCAACCATAAAATTATTTCCATTGCTACTTAATCACTGTCATTTTGCTCCTGTTATGAACTGTAATGTAAATATCTGATAGGCAGGATGTATTTTCATTGTTACAAATTGAACATAATTAAAGCATAGGGATTCATCACAAAAACAATGTGTAATTATATATTGTGAAATATTTATTTCTAATGACAAATAAATGAAATTTTGTCTTGAATCGTGGTGTAGCATGGGCAACAGTCTTCATATGACAACAGTAGACTACATTGCTACATTTTGCTACACCGAGGAGCGGTGCGTTGGTTCCTAAGACCATGGGAAATAGGTGTTTTCTGATGGTCTTAGGTGACCCCTGTGAAAGGGTTGTTCGACCTCCAAAGGGGTCGCAACCCCCAGGTTGAGAACCGCTGTTTTAGTGCATGGGAATGATGCTCCAACCAACTGAGCCACCCAGCCAGGGACAGTCTAAACCTCGCTGAACGTGAAAATGACTCAGGGAAAAAAGTCTGCCGTGTGACTCCTCCCTCCTCCCTCCCTCCTCCCCCCATCATAGCCCTCACTGTGCGTCATGAAACCGCCGCGTCTGCAGGTGCACAGCCTTCTCCGCAGCAGCCTCCAGAGTCGGGCCATTTCTGTGCGGTAATGGATGGAGGTTGTCACTAAAAAAAATAAAAAGATAAAAAAAATAAGAATAAGGAAGTTATTGCCTGGCAGCGCCTCCGCTCCTTCGCCCGCGATATAAATAGTCCTTGCCAAGTGAAAACAAAAACATTGTCACCCAAGGATGAAGTCTGATCTCTCCCCGAGCCTCATTATGCAACTTTGCAGAACTATCAAGTAGGACGCGTGCAGGGCAGGGAAAGCAACCTCGGGAAACGGAGTTCAGATCAATAATAATTAACATTTCCGAGCCTCCGTTTTACTGCTAATGACTGAAGACAAGTACTAATTAGAGCGGCCTCGAGTGTCTGGGTTTTGAGATGGGCCAGATGGTGCCCCAGAAGATCCACGCACAGCGCCAAGGAGGAGTCTGGGTGGTTCCTAGCTCCCTTGCTTCCTTCCAACTTGACCTTGACCGAGGACACCTGCGCATGCCCATTGCTTTGCACTGAGGCCTCTTCTTTGTTCCGTCTTCTCTATCTCACGCACTTGTGACTTTTAGGAGGTGACTCACTCTGCCATCGTGGGTGAGTGCTCTGACACACTTTGATTATTACTTTTACTTTTTTTTTTTTTAAAAAAAATATTTTATTGATTTTTTTACAGAGAGGAACGGAGAGGGATAAAGAGCCAGAAACATCCATCAGCTGCCTCCAGCACGTTACCCACTGGGGACGTGCCCGCAACCAAGATACATGCTCCTGACTGGAATCGAACCTGGGACCCTTCAATCTGCAGGCCAACGCTCTATCCACTGAGCCAAATGGGTTTCGGCTGATTATTACTTTTCCTTAACACAAGTGCATTTTATTCATCTTTTTCTTTTCAGATTCCTTTGATTCATGTTATTGACTGATCTTACTAGACTCCCTCCAACACACACACACACACACACACACACACACACAAGTTGTTTTTTTATTTTTTTAATTTTTTTTATTAATGTGTTACATATATACATATCTTCTCATTGTTCCCTCCTCCCCCACTCCCATATATGCCCTCACCCTCCAGTGACTTGCATCCATTGGTTATGCTTATCTGCATGCATACAAGTCCTTCGGTTGATCTCTTATCTAACCCACCTCTTCCTAACCTTCCTGCTGTAATTTGACAGTCTGTTTGATGCTTTCCTGCCTCTGTATCTATCCTTTTGTTCATCAGATTATAATGTTCTTTATTATCCATAAATGAGTGAGATCATGTGGTGCTTCTCCTTCATTGACTGGCTTATTTCACTTAGCAACACAAGTTCTTTCTTACTGTTCTTTCTCGTGATCACGCAAAACCAGCCCAGAGGCCTCAGCCCCTTCCGTGGGGAGCACTGAGATGGTCCTGCCTCTTCAGCTTTTTAAAAACTCTTTTCACAGGTTGTCTGAAAATACGTTTTCTCCTGTTGGTTTGTACTTCACATTTTTTCCTTCCTTTGCTGTGGAAGTCAACCAACAAACCCGGAGAAAGCCTTGCCTTCTGTATAGGAATGTTCCAGCTCATTGCGTGTGGATGAAGTGTGAACAGATGCTGCACATGCAGTTTGCAGTGTGGAAATCATCCTACCAGGAGAGCAGAGCGCGGGCCTGGTGATGGGCTGTTAGCCGATGCGCGCCTTCATCTGAGTTGTTTTACCCGTGTCTTCCACTCATTTGCTGGGAAAGTCATGATGCAGTTATCCGTATTTTCCTGTGTATAAGACGACTGGGCGTATAAGATGACCCCCACCTTTTCCAGTTAAAATATAGAGTTTGTGATATACTCACCCTATAAGAAAACACCCATTGTATAAGAAGACTCCTGACTTTTGAGAAGATTTTCCTGGGTTAAAAAGTTGTCTTATATGCTGGAAAATACGGTACTCTCAGTGAAGAAACTTTGTCTTATTTTGGTGTGTGTGTGTGTGTGTGTGTGTGTGTGTGTGTTTAAAATCTATTTTATTGATTTTTTTTTACAGAGAGGAAGGGAGAGGGACAGAGATTTAGAAACATCAATGAGAGAGAGATATCAATCAGCTGCCTCCTGCACGCCCCCTACTGGAGATGTGCCTGCAATCAGGATACATGCCCTTGACCGGAATCGAACCTGGGACCTTTCATTTCGGTCCACAGATGGATGCTCTATCCACTGAGCCAAACCAGTTTCGGCTGGTGTGTTTTTTTTGTGTGTGTGAGTCAAAACTTTCTTTAGTGGAACCAGAAGAGAATAGTGATTGGTTGGCACTTGTGGTTTAAGTGAGGAGCACTACTTTTTGTCCCTTTTCCTTGTATTTCTTGCACCTGGCTGGAGCGTAAAGTCAGGGAGACCAGGGAGGGAGATGCTACCATAATGCACCAGGAGACAGAAGCCCTGAGCTTTGGGAAGAGTGTTAGACATGGGAAATAATTCACATTATTTTAAAAAATGGAAGCAAAAAGTTTTCTTAATATATTTCATAATCTTGTAAGTGCTTCAGAATTTAGAAACCACTGCTTTTCTTAGCGTTGCTATTTTCTTTTGCACATGTGCTCGTTGGTACCTAGCTACCTAATGAAGGAACAGAGCACATTTCTCACTTACGTACTTGCTCGTTTTGCAAATTACTTGATGTCTGTTGCATCTTAAAAAAAATGGAACACTTTAGGTTTCCTTCATTATGAAACCAAAATAACTTGTCCTATCACCGGAGATGATAATTATTAATAGTTCCGTGTTTTCCCTTTCGGTTATTGGGAGGTAAAGAGATAATTTATATATAGGACCCACGAGCCAACATTGAATTATGAGCTGTCATTAACTATTCATTATGTGGATGCACCAGCTATATTTTACATTTGTTTCAGCATTAACCATTTAGGTTGTTTCCAACTCCTTCCTAATTCAGCAAATGCCATGGTAAATATCTTCACAAATAGGAGGTCCTCATGTTTACCCTCAGGATAATGTACACATGAATTTTTAAAGTCAGGACGGTCTTCCGAGTTGATTGGAATAAGTGTGAAGGGGGGCATGAGCCCTCATGGCTGAGAATGCCGTGGGTGGAGGAGGTGGCAGGTGCTCCATCTGCCCCATCTCCACCACCTGGTCCCCAGCTAGGGAGGGAATGCAGGAGCATGGAGAGGTTCAGCGCACAGAAGTGGGGTCCCCTTGCCTCCCCCTCACTCACTCTCAGGTAGAAGTCAGGGCACATCTGTACCCCCTGTTTCAGTTTAGATGCCCCCATGTTCCCTGGCTCTTCCTGGCAGTTTTTGTTTGATTTGGGTCAATACAGTGGTACCTCGAGATACGAGTTTAATTTGTTCCGTAACCTTTAGGCGTGGGAAACTAGGAGACGCTCGAGTCGCAGTAAACTGGTGGGTCGTGTGCAGCCGGCCGATCCGCGCGATGACTCCTATCTCAACTGTTGCTCGTATTTCAAAGCAAAAATCGCTCGCTCGACGGCTCGTATCTCAAAAATCTCGTATGTTAGGGCACTCGTATCTCGAGGTACCACTGTATCCGTCTGTTTGTCCAAGAAGCTAGCTTTTGTCCTCCAGGTCCTGCTCCTTCCCAGCTGGTGGGCAGCAGGTGCCCCATCATTAAAATGCCTCTTGTAATCCTGGGTGTGCTTTCCTTGTCAGAGGAGTGTGAGCAGGCAGAGGGCTCCTTCACCCCAGAAACTGGTGGCGAGTTCAGTTCCTAGTTTAGGAGACTCATTTCCTAGAACTCTGCGTACACAAGTCAGTTCCTTTAAGCAAACAGCTGTTTGCTTTGGGCATGGTATCTACTAAGATACCGTATTCTCCAGCGTATGAGACGACTGGGCATATAAGACGACCCCCAATTTTTCTAGTTAAAATATAGAGTTTGGAATATACCCACTCTCTAAGATGATACCCGGTGTATAAGATGACCCCTGACTCTTGAGAAGATTTTCCTGGGTTAAAACGTTGTCTTATACACCAGAAAATACGGTAAGCACTCACCATCTTCAAGGTGGTATTTATTCTTGGCACCAGAAAGATAATTCTTTGACCGGAACAACAGAGCCCAGAGTTTTTCTTTCCTTTTTTAAAAAAAGTATGTTTTTATTGATTTTAGAGAGAGGAAGGGAGAGGGAGAAAGAGATAGAAACATCCATGATGAGAGAGAATCACTGCTTGGCTGCCTCCTGCATGCCCCCTACTGGGGATCGAGCTTACAACCCAGGTATGTGCCCTGACCAGGAATCGAACCATGACCTCTTGGTTCATGGGTGGAGGCTCAACCACTGAGCCACACCAGGTAACCATCGTTTTTCTTAATCCTTGTTACTCTCATATTTTATGTTGACATAAAAATAAACACAGTTTTTCCCTTTTTTTAAAAAAAAAATCTAAAATAGCTGGCTTCCTTGGGTCACTTCATATTTTCATAAAATGTCCTTTGACTCTGGGAAAAACTTTGATTATAATTACACTAGAGGCTCGATACACAAGATTTGTGAAAGAGTAGATCTTCCTTCTCCCAGCTTCTCTCTGGCACCCCTCACAGCCCCAGCTTCGTTCGGAAGGTCATCCAGAAGGATGTCTGGTCTAATTAGCCTATCACACTTTTTTTTTCTTATTATAGATGGAGTCTTTCTAGTTTTTAGTTAACATTTGTTTTTTGAAATTTCCATATAGAGATTAATCATCTGTCTTTAAGTAAAATCATTTCTGGGGTTGCATTTCGATCACAATCCTAGGAAGCTAACCGGAATAATGAAAAGGTGTTACAGGTAGCCTCTGTATCTACATTTAGAAAGCTCTCCGATGGATGAGTAGATGTGGTTGCAGATTCTTGCCTTTGATGTGATAAATTTCCCATTGAGTTTGAAAATCTGGTCTCGAGGGAGGTGCTTTCAAGTGTGCACCGTTGAGCTGCAGAGTGTGAGCGTGCAAGCGGCTGCGCCGACAGACCGTTTGACAGATTTGCAACTGAGTCTGTTTTAGGCGAAGACCGAGTTCTGGAGCTTTGTGTTCTGTATTTTATGCTCAGACACATGCATTTGAATTTTTTTTTTTTGAATTTCCAGAAGGTCTGATATAAATTACACACACACACACACACACACACACACACACACACACTTTCTTTTATTTTTTTTATATTTTTAAAATATATGTTTTTATTGATGTCAGAGAGGAAGGGAGAGGGAGAGAGGTGGAAACATCAATGACGAGAGAGAATCCCTGATCAGCTGCCTCCTGCATGCCCCAAACTGGGATGGAGCCCGCAACCTGGCATGTGCCCTGACCAGGAATTGAACTGTGATCTCCTAGATTATAGGTCGATGCTCAACCGCTGAGCCACATCAACTGGGCTACACACATATTCTCTTTTATATGCAGGTTGGGCAAAAGTAGATAAGCAATTGTTTGTATGGAAAATAATGCAATAATGAATAAATAATAAAACAAGAATAAACTGTTCTGCATGCTCACAACTGTAAACCTATTTTTCCCTATCCACCTGTCTGTGTGTGTGTGTGTGTGTGTGTTATTACATTGGGTATGCAACCTAAGTTGGAAGTAAAGGTGCTTATACTTCTTTTTTTATTTTTTAATAAAAAGGGTTCATTTTAAGCTTTCACTCTTTAATTAAAACTTCTTTCTCTCTCTGTATAGGTTGAAGAAATTGTAGATGTCGGATCCTTTGCCCCAGAAGACATCCATATTCCTAAGATTTATGTCCATCGCCTTATAAAGGGAGAAAAATATGAGAAGAGAATTGAGGTAAGTTGACTTCGCGTCATTGTCAGTATTCCCGGGTCTGATTATCGGAGACATGTGTCCCTGCGTTCTTTCCAGGGAAGAGGGAATTAAAGCCTGGCAGAAGCCTCGCTTTGGATCTTAGTATGAGCTTCTCATGTATCCATCGTGAAGGGACATGTTCAGCCCAACAGCGCCTGGGGACCCTGGTCTCCAGGCTTCTGCGAGTGTTCTTTTATTTTTTTTTAATATATGTTTTATTGATTTGCTACAGAGAGTAAGGAAGAGTGATAGAGAGTTAGAAACATTGATGGGAGAGAAACATCCATCAGCTGCCTCTTGCACATCTCCCACTGGGGATGTGCCTGCGACCAAGGTCCATGCCCTTGACCGGAATCGAACCTGGGATCCTTCAGTCCGCAGGCCGACACTCTACCCACTGAGCCACACCTGTTAGGGCTCTGCAAGTGTTCTGACTTAAGATGCATCGCTTGGCATCTCCCCTGTCCCTGGGGTAGAGAAGGACAAGCGGGTCTCCCGGGCTGTCCCCCTGCTGAACTGTCCATGTCTGATCCTGTAGAAATGTCTGTCTCTCTTAAAGTCGTTTTACGGTTTCCAGCCCCTTCCCATTAGTGTGAGGATCTGGCTCTAGGCAGCTGGTGGGCAGGAAATGGTGGCAAGGTGAGGCTTGCAGGAGTGTTGGAGGCATTTCAGGTAGAGTGGTACCTCGAGATACGAGTTTAATTCATTCCATAACCTTGAGGCGTGGGAAACTATGAGACGCTCGAGTCGCGGTAAACTGGTGGGTCGTGTGCAGCCGGCCGGTCCGCGCGATGACTCCTATCTCAACTGTTGCTCGTATTTCAAAGCAAAAATGGCTTGCTCGACGGCTCGCATCTCAAAAATCTCGTATGTGAGGGCACTCGTATCTCGAGGTGCTAGGAGAGTGACCATCTGCACCAGGAGGCGTACTGAGATTCATAAGTGTCTAAGGATCAGCAACAGAATAGACCTGGATTGGGGGTTTCAGGGAATCAGAGAGAGGCTGTATCCTTTGGATGACAAAAAAAAAAAAAAAAAAGTCGTCATTCTGCGATTCAAAGCTGACGTCAGCCGGCGAGGGAGAGAGGATGGAACGTTTGCAAATAAGAACCAGAGGCTGTGTGAGGAGACTCAGAATTGGAAATGTTTTCTTGGCTGGCGGCTGGCTGTGTCTGTGAGCCCCGCGATGTGCTTGAAGCAAAACAAGTCCAGACGCTGCAGGTGGAAAGAGGCTGAGGAGAGCACAACACCTGGCGAACACAAGCCGGCAGCCCTGTGAAAGCAGAAGGAGGCCAAGGCCGTTCCTTCCCCTGCCTTCCGGCCTGGTCCCCAGCAGCGGAGGAGAGAGCGGTGGCAGGAGTCCCGGGAGGCGGCGGTAGTAGCAGGCAGTGTGACGGCTGCAGGGGGATTGATGGCTTCAAAGAGACAGAGCAGGTGTATCTTGCCCTTCAAATAAATCTGACCTCTTTCCCTCATTTTCTAAAAAAATATATTTTATTGTTTTTTACAGAGAGGAAGGGAGAGGGATAGAGAGTCAGAAACATCCATGAGAGAGAGACATCAATCAGGTGCCTCTTGCACGCCCCCTACTGGGGATGTGAGTACATGACCTTGACCGGAATCGAACCTGAGATCTTTTAGTCCGCAGACTGACACTCTATCCACTGAGCCAAACTGGTTTTGGCTCTTTCCCTCATTTTTTAAAAGAATTATTTGTGCCCTGGCCAGGTGGCTAATCGGTTGGAGTGTAGTCCTGTCCACCAAAAGGTTGTGGGTTCCATTTCTGGTCAGGGCTGGTTTGGTCCCCTAACAGGCAGGATGCATATGGGAGGCCGCCGATTGATGTTCTCTCTCACATTAATGTTTCTCTTATTCTCTCTTTCTCCCTTCCTCTCTAAAAACATCAATAAGCATGTCCTTGGGTAAGGATTAAAAAAAAATTATTTCTGGGTGTTCTCTTTTTAACGCTGCTATACGATATTGCAGATTTGCCTCATAATAGTAGTAGGAGAAAGTTCAATTTTATTTTATTTTATTTTTTTAGTAAATTTTTGTGCTTTCTGCCGAAACCGGTTTGGCTCAGTGGATAGAGCATCGGCCTGGGGACTGAAGGGTCCCAGGTTAGATTCCGGTCAAGGGCATGTATCCTGGTTGCAGGCACGTCCCCAGTGGGGGATGTGCAGGAGGAGGCTGATCTATATCTCTCTCTCATTGATGTTTCTAACTCTCTATCCTTCTCCCTTCCTCTCTGTAAAAAATAAATAAAAAAATTTTTTTTGTGTGCTTTCCAGTGATAAAAACCCAAGGCGCACCTCAATTACGAATAATTTATTTCTGTTTATCTCAAAGCGCTTATCAACCCGGAAACAAGAAGACGTAAAAGCCAAGTCCGGGAAACCTGGCGATAATGTGAGGGAGCGCATCATCAAGCGGGCAGCCCTGGAATTTGAGGACGGCATGTACGGTATCCTTTCTCCTCAGGCGACCAGGCCTCTGCACGGCGATCCTCTTATAGGCCTTCGGAACTTTTAAAAAAGTTGGTCAGTCTTTACAACACGTGGCCCATCATCTACAGGTATCAAGATAGATGAAGCCGAAACCGGTTTGGCTCAGTGGATAGAGCGTCAGCCTGCGGATCGAAAGGTCCCAGGTTTGATTCCGGTCAAGGGCATGTATCTTGGTAGCCCTTTTTAAGAATGTTAAGTCGTCCTTATTTTTAAAGGTCAAGCCGTGTTTAGTAACATATCGGTGACAGGTCATCATACGTCAGTGCACATTTGCTGAGCATGTTCATGCAAACAGAATGGCTTACGGTGAAAATGACCTCGTGGCTAGTCTTCTAAAGCCACCGCTTGGGTATATTTCTGGGAAAGCATAACGGTGTTATTAAAAAACAACAACACTGTGATTAGTGGCTTTATTTGTTTATTTTTTTGAATTACAAAAGTGCCTAGAGGGTGATGGGAGGATGTGTTCAGTCATTACCTTCAGAGCACGTGCCTTTGAAGAAGGCTTCTCTTCGGGTTGATGCACGTGGAAGGTTTACAGCGTAAATCTCTCCACCTTTTCCACGTTCTACCTTAACGTCTTCTTTCCCAGCTAATTTGGGCATAGGAATCCCACTTCTGGCCAGCAACTTTATCAGCCCCAATATGACTATCCATCTGCAGAGTGAAAATGGCATCCTGGGTTTGGTAAGATAGAAATGACAGTTTTATTTATGCAGTCTTTTTTTCCCTTGCATATATACAGTGGTACCTCGAGATACGAGTTTAATTTGTTCTGTAACCTTGAGGCGTGGGAAACTATGAGACACTCGAGTCGGGGTAAGCTGGTGGGTCATGTGCAGCTGGCCGATCTGCGCGATTACCCCTATCTCAAATGTTGCTCGTATTTCAAAGCAAAAATCGCTCGCTCGACAGCTCGTATCTCAATCTTGTATGTTTGGGCACTTGTATCTCGAGGTACCACTGTATACATATGTCCCCTTCCCTGCCCTCCCCACCCCCATTGACCTCCTCTAGCCTGCCCCCACCCACACCTCCCACCCCCTGGCCTTCATCCTGATTATTACTGTAGAAAAGACTAATCCATATGAGACACAGCCATGCAAATACCTGAATTATCTGAAGATAATTGAAGATTCACCTCAAGTCTTTTGAAGACTTTTTAGAGACGTTATTTACATTACAGTGTGAGCGTTCAGTTCAGGGAGAAACTTCCGTTACGAATCGACGTTGACTCCTCTGTTTTATTTGACAGGGTCCATATCCGTTCGAGAATGAAGTTGACGCAGATCTCATCAACGCAGGTAAGCTCCCTCATTACGAGTTTTCCAGGTTTTCCTTGCTGTTGCTTTAGTTCTATTCCAGATTCCGGTAAGGAGTTGCGCTGGCCTCTTCGTCTTTTCTTGGAGAGAAGTCACGGTCTTTTTCATGGAGGAGGGGACATGAGCTTCTGAAGTCCCATCTTGGCCGGCTTCTGGTCAGAGGACTGTCATTAGGGAGATTAAGCTCAAGGCAAAATTCTAGGTGGAGCTACAGCCCACGATGAGAGCTTTGGTGGTTTAATCTGCCAGGTCCCGGCTGTAAATGGGTGCATTGAGGAGCTGGAAGGGAGGGACAGTCAACAGGGGTGTGGACAGGATTGGGGAACCCAGGAAAGATACTGTGGAACATAGAGTTACTATTATTACCCCTGGGCAGGCCTTAAGGGGCAGCTGTCAGTCACCTAATAGGAACTATGGCCTTTAGTATGAAGAATTAGGACTGCTTAAACCAGTGGTTCTCAACCTGTGGGTCGCGACCCCTTTGGGGGTCGAACGACACTTTCACAGGGGTCGCCTAAGACCATTGAAAAACACAGATACGATTCATAACAGTTGCAAAATGACAGTGATGAAGTAGCAACACAAATAATTTTATGGTTGGAGGTAACCACCACATGAGGAACTGTATTAAAGGGCCGCGGCATTAGAAAGGTTGAGAACCACTGGCTTAAACAAAATTCTTGCTGAATACATCTATCTATCTATCTATCTATCTATCTATCTATCTATGTGAAAAACTGCAATGAAGTTTAAGAAACATTGCCAAGAGCATCTCCAAGAAAGAACAGAAATACAGAGAAGGGAAGGAACACAGCCAGGTTGAGGATGAGTGAAGTCTCCTCCACTGGGTATCCTTCTCGGATAACCCCAGGATGAAACAGGTCTGCGCTCAGGATGAGAAGAGTGTGGGTGTGGACCCACAGGGGCGAAAAGAGATCGGGTACATGAGGGATTTCTGGTATAGGAGCCACTTCCTGTTTGCTAGTCCTCATCAGAGTCGGAGAGCATCCTTCAGAGGCTCAAGGATGGCACTGAAGAATGTGTCTGCCGCTCAGTATGACCCAGTGAAATGAGTAATAAGGAGAGTTTCTTTGAATTCGGGACTCTGGTCTCATCTCCTCCTTGTTCCCACACTCAGATGCTTCACCTCTTTGTATTAGCTCTTGTGCAGCTAGAAGCTAGAGTCCGTGGATTAGCAACCTGAAGGAGGAAAGCAGGTTGGAGGTCTCGGCCAGCATCACTGCCTCTGTGCTGGGGCCGATGATTTTCCTCAGCAGGCACTGCCCATGAGATGAAGATCATTTTTATGCTCCTCTTTACCCTTCTTTTACTCCTGTTCACTCTCTCCCTGCACACGTATTATTCTTACTCCATGTTCAAACATAGTACAGTGGTACCTCGAGATATGAGTGCCCTAACATATGAGATTTTTGAAATACGAGCGATTTTTGCTTTGAAATACGAGCAACAATTGAGATAGGAGTCATCTCTCGGATCGGCCGGCTGCACAGGACCCACCCGTTTACCGTGACTCGAGCGTCTCATAGTTTCCCACGCCTCAAGGTGACGGAACGAATGAAACTCGTATCTCGAGTCCGTGCCGATCTCAGGAGAGAAGGAAAACGAGCTGAGCCGGAAGGCCAGGTGCCAAGGAGAATGGATGTTGGGTTCTCAGAGAATCTTTGGAAGGGAAACAGCTCCTGGTTGAATAGTGGAATTAGTTAACATGACTCAACGCCGAGAGGACCGCTGTGATAAAGCAATGACATTTAGCCTCGGCGGTAATTTCATTGTGCTGTACCCTTTAGCGGGAGTTCATTGATCTGTGAAAATATTTGCTTCTTGGCTTAATTAATTTATGAGGTTAGTGAGTTATTTGCAAAAATGGAATAACTCCGTCTTCTAAATTTCAGGCTGGAGTGCATGGAACCCACTCTCCTTAGAAAAATAGTTACTTTTTTTCTAATGACATTGGTGGCTGGTAGGCGTTTCTGAGGGGGTTTAAAAGTAGCTCCATCCTAATGAAGCCACCGGTTTTATATTTCAACTTCTGAGATGTCATGTACAATCTTAAATGGCTTTGTAAAGCAGTAATTCAGGGCTTTTGGGAAACGACGCTGCAGATCGGTTTAATAATATTCTAACTCTTTCATCAAAGTCCTCTTTAGGATTTATGATGCTTTAGATTTTGGAGCTGTCCAAATGAGGGAGGAAAAGCTTTGAGCTAGAGAACCCAGAATATAAATCGTCAGTTTCCTCAACTGATCAAATTTGAAAATTACCTCAGAGATCAGCCCATTGTTTGTGTTAATTTGAAAAGAATTTTTCTTTAAATATAAGTTCCTTGAAATGAATATAGAATGAAGTGTCTGGGTAAAATCAGTACATGACATTTTAAAATAATAATAGAGCTATATGTAAGGATCATTGTTTCTAAATAATAACCTCATAACTAGGTAAAAACAAATCACCAGTTCTATAGCACTATCTAATTCACAGCATACTTTTTTACATGTATGATACAGTTTGAGCCTCAGGTGAAACCTCGTTATACAGATTGGGCACCTGAACCCAGAAAAGTGAAGGGAGGTGCTCAAGATCACATTGCGAGGGACTGGACACACACAGCCTTCTAGTCTTGGCTTCTGGCCTTTTTTTAAAAAATATATATTTTATTGATTTTTTACAGAGAGGAAGGGAGAGAGAGATAGAGAGCTAGAAACATCAATGAGAGAGAAACATCGATCAGCTGCCTCCTGCATACCTCCTACTGGGGATGTGCCCACAACCAAGGTACGTGCCCTTGACCGGAATCGAACCTGGCACCTTTCAGTCCGCAGGCTGACGCTCTAGCCACTGAGCCAATCCGGTTTGGGCATGGCTTCTGGCCTTTACCTCCTATACACTGAGCCCTTTTCCTTTAAGGCATTGATTGCATTACTAGTTATAGTTCTTTCTTGACCCTGTTTGATATTGCACTTGAAAAGCATGGATTCCAGCTTCAGAATATCCATTTGTTCAGCCGCTGGATGTTTAAAAAATGCTGAAAATTAACTTTGCTTCTGAAGAACGTCGTTTGTAAGAGACCGGAAGGTATTGGCAGGGGCCTGACGACTCCCTGCATGAGAGGGGTGCCAGGCTCCTGAATAAAACTGAATAAAACTGGGCTTCATAATTGACCTCAGGGTTGCCTGTGAAGTGGCAAATAGCGCCTGGCTGGTACGTCAGCCGGGGGAAATTGCCATTGTGAAGTCATTGTGATTTAACACGAAGACCAAAGGAACGGAGATGTTTATGAATCCCTGCTTTCCTGTCCTACCGCACCATCCTGCTTGCTCTCCACCTCACGGGATTGGCGAGGAATGGAGTTTGTTGGACATGGAATGTGTGTCGGGATCAGGTTTAGTTGTATGAGGCCTGTCCTGAACCCTGGGGTCCACAGGCTGGCTGCATGACCCCCCCATAAAAGTCACGCTTGGTCCTGTTGTAGTGATTCCTGGAGGGGCGACAGCGTTGTTCGGAGAGAGGGGTGACAAGGCCAACGTTTCTGGAGTCCTTTCTGTGTGCCAGGCACTGGGCTGAGAATATGGCATGCGTCATCTCATTTCATCCCTGCACTCTTTTTTTTTTTAAATATATTTTATTGATTTTAGAGGAAGGGAGAGGGATAGAAAGTCAGAAACATTGATGAGAAAGAGACATCGATCAGCCGCCTCCTGCACACCCCACACTGGAGATGTGCCCGCAAGCAAGGTATATGCCCCCGACCGGAATTGAACCCAGGACCTTTCAGTCCGCAGGCCGACGCTCTATCCACTGAGCCAAACCGGTCTCAGCTCATCCCTGCACTCCCATGTGCTGTCTAAAAGCTCCTACTAACCACACTAGAAAGCATTTTCTAAAGCGTTTCAGCTTTACGTGCTCTGAAAGATGCAAAGATGGTTTCGCTGTTTAGCATCCAGCTCCTCTGGGGGATAAATATTTCAGCACGATATCAGTAGTCTTCCTCTTCCTCCGTCTCCGAGCTCAGGTGGAGAAGTGAGCTTTCGGGCAAGACTTGAGGAGCTGGGCACAGCTGTGCTGCACAGCTGGGCGCGGCCAGACCCCCCGGTCCTGTTGTGTCCAGGAGCCTTTCTCAAGTCCAGTCTTGGAATTGCAACTTTCCTTTTCTTTCTTTTTCTCCGTCCTATTGCACTGGGGTGATGCATAGTAGGTCATATAGTTGACCTGCCTTAGGCAAAGCGCCTGTGAATACTATTCCGGTTGAGATCAGAAGCTTCTCCTGAACAGACAGGAAATAGATCACAAGAAGAAAGGAGCTTGGATGTAAATCAGATGGTAGATTTGATGAAGATCTTGCACAGTTCCGAACTTGTATCATGAGATATACCGTATTTTCTGGCATATAAAATGACTTTTGAAACCCAAGAAAATCTTCTCAAAAGTCAGGGGTCATCTTTTTTTTTTTGGTGTAGTGTTCCTTGTATGAATATATCACAACTTATTATCATGTCTTATAGCGGGGGTATATCCCAAACTCTATATTTTAACTGGAAAAGTTGGGGGTTGTCTTATACGCCCAGTCGTTTTATACGTCGGAAAACACGGGAATTTTGAAAGCTGCCCTCTTGAGGATTACCTTAAATACATTGGCCAGTATCAGGATGTTATTCCCTGATTTCATCCGAGTCCTAGGGTTTTAATAGAAACTCTCAGGGTCAAGAGAGGGAAGATGAGAGGGAGAAGGAGATAGAGACTGAGATGGAAAGAGATGATTCAGCCCTAATGATGTTAAAGAGTCTTTCTAGATTATTCATTGGTTTAAAAAAACATATATCTGAGGGGCATCTCCTGTGGTATTTCCTTCAGCATTCCATTTCTTCCTGGTTATTCCACAATCTCTTTGCTCCAGTGACCTCGGTAGCACTGGATTCTTTCCTCCTCAGACCTGTTCACATGTAGCTCTGGCTGATGAGGGGGGTGGGGCTGCTGGGAGGCCTAGAAGGGTATTACATTGTCTGTAGAGGTTGCATTGTCTGTAGAGAACTTCAGAACAATCATACAATGAAAAAAAAAGGGGGCAGCAGGGTTTGCTCTTTATTACCATCATGCAAGGGCAGATGTGAACAGTGTTAGTGACAGAATGCTCCTCTCCAGTTTCCACTTCAGTGCTTCTCAACCTTCCTAAGGCCGCGACCCTTGCATACAGTTCCTCATGGGGTGGTGACCCCCAACCATGACATTTTGCTACTGTTATGTATCATGATGTAAATATCTGCATTTTCTGATGATCTTAGGCGACCCCTGTGAAAGGGTCCTTCGACCCCCAAAGGGGTCGCCACCCACAGGTTGAGAACCACTGCTCCACTGTGCCCTCCACATCCCTAAATACCACTGCATTTTACCTTCATTCCTTCGGGAACAGAGAAAGAATAGACGCCTCTCTCCACCACAGTACTCTGAGAAATCTAATTCTCTTTTTCTCCCTTTTGTGTGTGTGTGTGTGTGTGTGTGTGTGTGTGTGTGTGTGTGTGCAGGCAAGGAAACAGTTACTGTGCTGCCGGGAGCCTCGTACTTCTCCAGCGATGAGTCGTTCGCCATGATCAGAGGGTAGGTGATGACAGAGCCGCTCACGTTTCCGTGTGTGGGGGGAGCTGAGTCACTGGCTGCGCGTGTCAGCCGGGCTCTGAACACAGACACGTCTCCCCGCCAGAAACCCATCCCGGGCTCGTGCGGCTGCACAGACGAGGGAAATTACTCACATCGGGTGTCGGGGATGGGAACAGTCAGCCTGCTGTCATTCCGAGAGCCCCCCAAATGGAATTCATATCTGTGCGCCAGCTCACGAAGCAAACGTTTTTTACCGAGTTCTTGCTGAGGCTCCTGACATTTCCTGCAAACTTTGTGCTCCTCTCCTAGCTCGTGTTTGCCTTCCGGTCAAACCGCACTCTCCTGCACTGAGGGCAACAAACGCACTGTGGACGCCTAGAATCCTTTGTCTTTTGGGAGCATGATGAGCTATAATTTTTTAAAAAACAATTTTTTTTTCTTAAATGTATTTTATTGATTTTTTACAAAGAGAAAGGGAGAGGGATAGAGAGTTAGAAACACCAATGAAAGAGAGACATCGGTCAGCCGCCTCCTGCACGCCCCCTACTAGGGATGTGTCCACAACCAGCATACATGCCCTTGACCGGAATCGAACCTGGGACCTTTCAGTCCGCAGACAGATGCTCTATCCATTGAGCCAAACCAGTTTTGGCTAAAAATAAAAAAGAACGCTTAGTGGTTCTTTCTCTCCCTCAGCTTCGGCTCATGTATTTGGAAATCAGGTGTTGGGTGGGGGGAAGTCCCTGCATTTTGGGAAAGATGGAGTTATTTTAATTACTGGCAATTCCCAGTTAATTCCTCTTTCTCTTTCCCAGAGGACATGTGAACCTGACCATGCTGGGAGCCATGCAGGTTTCCAAGTATGGGGACCTGGCCAACTGGATGATCCCTGTAAGTGACTCTTCCTTTGCAAGGATGCTCGGGTCAGAATATGTATATACAGTGGTACCTCGAGATACGAGTTTAATTCGTTCCGTAACCTTGAGGCGTGGGAAACTGAGACGCTCGAGTCTCGGTAAACTGGTGGGTCATGTGCAGCTGGCCGATCCACGCGATGACTCCTATCTCAAATGTTGCTCATATTTCAAAGCAAAAATCGCTCACTCGACGGTTCTTATCTCAAAAATCTCATATGTTAGGACACTCGTATCTCGAGGTACCACTGTATATCGAAACATTAAGGAAATTCCTGTCAGATTGCCATGAGAATTCAAAACAATTATTTTAACCAGAAAGAAATATTGAATCATGTTTTCTTATTTGAATCGAATTTTAATTAAGCAAACCCTGAGAAATATTCAGCTTTGCCCGTTTGTTATGTGGCTGGGACTAAAAATAGGCAGGATAGGGGCCAAAGTGGAATTTTCCGTAAAGAAAGAGGTAGGGAAGATGAAAAACTCAATAATTTATGTTGTACCATAAAAGTAAGAAACGCAAATGTTTATCAGAACTAACTCCTTATAACTAAAAAGAGCACTGAACATTTATAATATTATACATTTTATATTAATCCTATCATTTTCTTATTCACAGTGAGTGATTTAAGATCTCTCTTTTAAATATATATATTTGTATTTATTTCAGAGAGAAAGAGGGAGAGAGAGAGAGAGATCGAAACATCAATGATGAGAGAGAATCATTGGTTGGCTGCCTCCTGCACGTCCCCTACTGAGGATTGGGCCTGCAACCTGGGCATATGCCCTTGACCAGAACTGAATCTGGGACCCTTCAGTCCACAGGCCGACGCTCTATCCACTGAGCCAAACCAGCTGGGGCTAACATCGTTTCTTGATTGGTCACGTGACCCCAGAAGTAATCAATCACATTGTCTTCTGTTATGGAAAACAAAACCTGGCCTGTTCCAATATGCTTGTGAAAGGCAAATGGCTTTCATTTACTATTGACCTAAATGAGGAAAGAGACCGATCAGAATTCACTTTGGAGAAAGGACCGCAATGAGCGGATTCAGGAATGTGGTTCAGAGTATTCCGGTTGTTGCTGTCCGAAATGTGTAGTTGGTGGATTATGAGCTCATTTGGCAGCTCAGGATACTCTTCTGAGGTGTACTATGTTTAAGGATTCCTGTGTGTTTCTCTGTGGCACCGGCTAGAAAGAACTGGGTTTTCCTAAAAACCCAGGCTTGTGTTCTATGATGTGAGAGTTTTTGGGAATCTCTTAGATTGTAGCGATTACAATGTGTAACTAAGTTTGAAAACCAGCATATGCCAGAATGGTCAGAATCCATATCTACATGTAAGGGAATATAGGATTGACCCTTTAATAGTAGAAACCCTTAGCTAATTTTTTATTATATTATTGTTTTCCTTTAAAAATATTTGTCTTTCTCTATCAGCCCTGGTCACAAGAGGCTTTTTTTAAAAAAATATTTTTATTGATTTTTTTACAGAGAGGAAGAAAGGAGGATAGAGAGTTAGAAACATCTATGAGAAAGAGACATGGATCAGCTGCCTCCTGCACGCCCCCAACTGGGGACGTGCCTGCAACCAGGATACATGCCCCTGACCGGAATCGAACCTGGGACCCCTTCAGTCCGCAGGCTGACGCTCTAGCCACTGAGCCAAACCAGTTTCGGCCACAAGAGGCTTTTGGAGGCTTCAGTGCATCAGAGCGGGCCTCTTGGGCACTGTGCAGTGATGAGAGGCAGTTTATAGGAATCAGAATGTATTTCTGTTTTCAAATGTTAGAGAAAGGCCAGTGGGTAGTAGAAGGAACATAGAAAAGTGTCCTCTGGGTATTAGTCCTGATGTGCCAGCAATGAAGGTGTGGCCTTGGACATGGCACTTAAGCTCTTTGGGTCGAATCCTCATCTATAGACTGAGGGTTTGAGACTAGATGATTACCGGAGTCCCGCCTGGCTCTCATTGCTTAGCAGCTAAGAGCCAGGGCCTGGCAGGGAGACAGACCTGTGTTAAAACCCTGCTTTTGTCACTTGCCAGCTGTGTAACTTGAAGCAGCTGCCTCTGTCTCCTCATCTGTACTATAGGAGTAACACAGTAATAGGACCTACTTTATAGGACTGGATAAAGGGATAAATGACATAATATCTGCAAAGTACATGTAGAGTTTGAACATAGTACATACTGCATAAGTACTGAATGTGTTTGATAAATGTATTGGTACTACTACTGGGGATTCCTGGCAGAGTAGAGAAAAGCATTGATTACTGTGAACAAAAGCAAGTTTTAAATCTCTTTTGTTTTAAATCTATTTTGTTGAACTGTTAATGAGTTTGGAAATAATTTTGCTTCAGTCCTGGGTATGGGGCAGAAAGGACATTATATTTAATACATCTTTTGCCTTCAGGGCACTTGAGCATCTTCAGAAAGTCGATTCATTTGTATTGTGGTCTAGCAGGCAGCGAGGCTGGTAGCTCCCACAGTGACAGTGTGCATTATGGAGGGGTCATTTGTAGACACGATTTTACAACATGTATCCCGATTTTCCATACTCTTCTGGGATTCCTGTGAATGATTACAACACCAGTGTGTCTTCCTTTATAATTTTTTAATACAATCTTGCGCCAACGAGTTTCCAAAGAACTGGACCTAGTCAGGTGGCAATCAGGAACTGAAGTTCTGAAGGGATGCTGAGGAAAATCTATCTATATAAAAACCCAAAGCGACCATTGCAACCGAAACAACTGAACAAATAACCAAACAGGCTGTGTGGGGCAACCAGGCCAGTAGGGGGGGCAGTGAGGGGCGACCAAATGACTGAGCAGCAGGCTGTATGGGGTGACCAGGCTGGCAGGGAGGGCAGTTAGGGGTAACCAGGCCAGCAGACAGAGGCAGTTAGGGGTGATCAGGCTGGAAGGGGAGGTTAGTTAGGGAGAGGCAGGTGAGCGGTTAGGAGCCAGTGGTCTAGGATTGTGAAGGGGGTATCCAACTGCCACTTTAGGCCCAACTCTGGGGGGTCCCAGATTGGAAAGGCTGCAGGGATGAGCTGAGGGGACCCTCCCCCTCCCATGCACAAATTTCATACACAGGGCCTCTAGTTAAACATAAAAAGCATCCTGTCTCAAGTCTACTCTTTTGGTAATGGAAGTTGGTAGTGTCATTTCTTCTTTCCTTTTTTCTTTTTGAGAGCTTTTATGAGTTTATTTGAGCCAGATGACATGCCGGGAAGCAAGATCTCAAATGCTCCCTGTAGTGTCATTTCTGATGAGCATTTCTTTTGTTCTTTTAGTAGCTCATAATTATTTCTTGGTTTCTTTATATGTGATGCACTGTGTGTATATTTAATTCTTTTGGATGCAAGAGAGCTTAAGAATCCAAGACCAGGGCCTTCAGTTGGGAAGAGATCTAATTTGCATTTCAGCTCTACCCCTTACAAATGATACAATCTGGAGTATATAGGATTTGGATTTGGATTTTTTTTTTATTAGGGTAAGTGAGAAAAAAATGAAAAGCGAACACCTAAAGTGTTCCATAAATAACGCCTGTAGTTTTCATTGTCTTTAGTGCTCTATTGCTTAATGTTAAAGAGGGAACATTTGCCTTAAAATACATTGATATAACGGGACTATATTTTACGGTAACTAGTACCACACACTCATCCTAATTCCATGTTCAAGTACCGAAAATTAAACTCTTCGAGGACAGATTTCTTGCTCTGAATTGGTTATCAATGAGGGACAGTTTAGCCTCCTTCCCCAGTTTCAGTGAGCAGCCTACTTGCCCCCAAGATTGACTAGTATGTTGGTTTGTAAAATGTAGCTCTATTTTTATTTCAAGATCGGGCAGTCAAGCATCTGCACAGTTCAGCTTTATTATATCATTTTTCATTTACTTTTATCTTCTTACTGGGTTTAATAATCTTGCGGTGGTTGCAAAGCCTTGAGTTTTTCCGCACCGTGGCATGGCCATTTATCACCGCATGTCACATGCATTAAGTTTTACGGCAGGCGAGTGGTGCTGGATGCGCTTTGTCTTATTCTTTAATAGCTTCTTAGTATGCAGCATCGGTCCCATGTACATGGATTTTTTATTTTTTTTTTAATTCTGCCCTGAGCGTCTGAAGAGAGAAAATTGAACAAAACAGCAAGTTGGCTCCTTCCATTTCCCTGATTATTATGTTGATGGTAAAACCCAGGCAAGTTAGGAAAATGTGGAAAGACGTGCAATTGTTGAATCTATATTAAGAGCTGCTCTAGTTTTCTTAATGTCTATTTTTTTTTTTTTTGAAAAATAGTTGCCATGGATTATTGACTTGTGAAGGGAAGCGGATGCGTATGGTCAGCTCTGGGCACTGGTTATTGAAAGAATGCAGCTGTGGCCCATGGGCCAGGCTTGCTGTATATGAACCATGTAACAGCCAAGGGCCTGCTCCTTCTTCTTCTCATTTTTTTAAAAAAAATATATTTTATTGATTTTTACAGAGAGGAAGGGAGAGGGATAGAAAGTCAGAGACATCGATGAGAGAGAGACATTGATCAGCCGCCTCCTGCACGCCCCACACTGGAGATGTGCCCACAAGCAAGGTACATGCCCCCGACCGGAATCCTGGGACCTTTTCAGTCTGCAGGCCGACGCTCTATCCACTGAGCCAAACCGGTCTCGGCTGTTCAACAAATATTTATTAGGCATCTATTAAAGCCCATGCACTGGTTGAAGATTCAGCAGGTAACAGAATGTTTAACTTCTCCACATTTGTAAAGATAATATTATGGTGGGGTTCAGTAAATATGGCCCATGTACCATCTCTAGCTCCACTGCCTGATTTTTTAAATAAAGGTTTATTGAAATACAGCCACTCTACATATTACCCATAGTTGTTTTGGTGATGCAATAGCAGAGTTGAGTAGCTGCAATGGAAACCATATGACCTGCAAAACCTAAACTATTTACCATTTACCTCTTTACAGAAAAGTTTGCCAATTTCTGCCATAGATAGTTGATTTGAAAATCTTTATTTTCGAATGTAACTTAGTAATGTTATAAGTTTCTCTGTTACCACGTATTAGTGACATTCCACCAATTTGTATATGTTTTGTATTATCTTCCAAATATTTCTAAGTTCCCTTGTGAGTTTCTTATGACCTATTTGTTATTTAGAAGTATGTCATTAAATTTCCAAATATTTGCTAATTTTCCAAAAAACAAAACAACAACAAAAAACCCTTCTGTTTTTAAAAAGCAGGCAGCGTGCCTTCCTCCTCTGGAGGGTCCTTTAATCCTCTTCCCTTTTGTTCTAAAGACCTTGCTCTGGGCTCTCGGCAGCTATTATTTCTTATCAACATTGTTCCAGCGCCGCTATCTGTGGTCACTTTCAGAGCCAGCACTGATGGGGACTTTTCTTTGTGTTAGTGGCCGTCTTAAGAGACCAGCTGTTAACAAGCATGCGTGTGATCGTGTTTTCCGTAGCCAGTATGTTGAACAAGCTCCACGCGGGATGAAATCAAAACACAGCTATTTTTATCTGGAGTGGCGCCTTTAACTTGGTGCAGGGAGGGAAGCTTTCCCTCCTTGTGGCATTTCGGCTCATTCTTAGATAATCGGCTGTCGCTGGGTCACTCGAATTCACAAACTCAGTCTTGATTCAAAACTGACGGGTCCAGTCCAAGGTAGTGAGCCTGCCGCACTATGCATTCCAAAGCAGCGCGTGTCCTCTTACATACACTCCCCAGCCCTGGTCATGTTAGCGGAAGGTTGTATGGAGTCCTTTTGCTTTTTCTCTTCATTCACTGCCACCCCCAACTCACCGTTTAGCACCCACCAGGGCCAGATTTCAGGAGAATGGGAAGGTGAGGACACAGGGAAAGTTCTCACATGGCTGGAGAGTGGTCATGGTATAAGCTGGCTCCGCGCTCCCTGGTCCTTTCAGTTGATGCTACTCACACTGGGAGTTTGAAAGGTGCCGATTGGACCCTGCGCATGTTCTGCGTTTTATCCTTTTTTACGCTCTCCGTTTCTTTTCTTCTTTTTTTTTAAAAATATATTTTATTGATTTTTTACCGAGAGGAAGGGAGAGAGAGAGAGAGCTAGAAACATCGATCAGCTGCCTCTTGCACTGGGGATGTGCCCGCAACCAAGGTACGTGCCCTTGACCAGAACTGAACCTGGGACCTCTCAGTCCGAAGGCCGACGCTCTATCCACTGAGCCAAACCGGTTTTTGGCTAAGCTCTCAGTTTCTAAAGTCTCCACTGCCTGAGCAGGTATAATTTATAGGCTTTCGTATGTGAAGTATTTTAAACATTTTATGTATCCTTTTTTTGGTTTGTTTTTAAAATAATTGACCAGCAGGAGAGCTCTTTGGGAGAGTTCGTGTCCTCTACTAGAATCTTTATATAATTAGTTTTCCCTTGTTCTTCAAGGGAAAACAGTGAAACGTTAACTGCAGAGACATGGGAATCATTGCAAAGGAGAATGCTGAATTGAGGTTAAAAAAAGATTCAAATTAAGATCAGAAAGAAATAATAGCAAATCCATTAGCAAGTCAGCTCATTCTGCCTAGATTCCCACAAATGTTAATATCTTAGGTAGCAAAGGGATATGAGACAGGGAGGTAGACTTTTTTTTGTGTGTGAGAGGAATATCTTAGTTCTCAGCAATCTTAAAGAGCTTTGTCTTTTTTTATTTTATTTTATTATTAATTTTTTACAGAGAGGAAGGGAGAGTGACAGAGAGCTAGAAACATTGATGAGAGAGAGACATCTATCAGCTGCCTCCTGCACATCCCACACTGGAGACGTGCCCGCAACCAAGGTACATGCCCTTGACTGGAATCGAACCCGGGACCTTTCATTCCGCAGGCTGACGCTCTATCCACTGAGCCAAACTGGTTTTGGCAAGAGCTTTGTCTTTTGATTGCTGTCTCAGTCTGTTTCTGCTCTGAGGGGAAGGGAATATTTGTCTCTTTGCTGTGCTTCAGATGATGTGTTTGTGACCAACGGCTTAGCTCTACGAACTTGACCCACTGGAACTCAGACGTATCCCAGCCCGAGACGGGAAGGAAGGTGACCCACACACCTGACTCACTCCCAGGCACGGCGCTCCATACCCCCTACACACATGCTCTCCATCTCTCCTCGCTGGCAGCACAGACGACCAGCTCCTATGTATTGAACGGGTACTTGGTCATTGTTTAACAAGCAAGCAACCAGTCAGTCCATTTCTTTATTTCCTCTCCCCTCCTTTCCCATCCTCCTTTCTCTTCTCTCCTCCTTTGCAGAGAGAATGAGCACTGACTGCGTTTGATGTTGGCAGTAACGATCTCTTTGGCTAATGATGTGTTGGTGTGACAATAGCAGCTCCTTCTCATTAAAAGGAGGGGAGGGAGCATTAGAAATGATAGATGAGGTCTCCTGGAAATCCATTATTAGCAATTTCACAAATAACGGTGCTGCTGATATGACTTAGCAGGGAACGAGGCCAGAGCCCTGCAGTTAAAGGCTAATGAATCTTGAAGACCCAATCTTACTAAACGATGAAATCTGGCATTTCCAGTTGATGTAATCTTTACTTCTTACTTTACTCCTTTGGTGTAGAGATGGTTTTTATTGATGGCTTTTAGAGAGAGATGAACAGAGCGGGGAGGGAGGGAGGGAGAAGCAACATTAATGTGTTGTTTCACTTATTTATGAATTCATGGGTTGATGCTTGTATGTACCCTGACTGGGCATCGAACCTACAACCTTCGCATATCGGGCCGATACTCTAACCAACTATACTACCTGGCCGGGGCGAGAGATAATTTTATTGTTAAGATCCTGGAGATTTTTTTATTTAATTCAATGTCTTGTAAAATAATGCAATCATATAACTTGTCTAAACACAATCATTATTACACCGTGATAACAGATACACATCTAAATTCTATTAGACAGATAGCGTGTATAGCCAATTTATTTATAATCCCCAAATCATATCACCACTAATAAAACTTGTTTCTTTTACTGTAAAGAATCCCACCTAGACATTTTTTTTCAATCAAGGCATATCTAGTTCTTATTAGAAAAACTGGAATAACAAAATTTAAATAAGATGTCTCAAATTCAATATATATTGGAGGATTACGCACATTCAACATTTCTTATTTCTTCCTATCCAAGATCATTTCTATTTTAAAATTCATAGATTAAAACATAAAATTCTACATGTATTATGCATTTTTCTATGCTAAGCATTGTGCTGTGAACTTCTCATCAGTTATTATTATTTTTTTAATTCTTTATTGTTTAAAGTAATACATGTGTCTCCTTTTCTCCCCATTGACCTCTCCCCAGCTGGTCCGCACCCCCCTCCCTCCCCGCTGCCCAGAGCACATGCCCTCACACCCCTACTGTCTGTGTTCATAGTTTATGCTTATATGCATGCATATAAGGCCTTTGATTGATTTCTTACCCCTCCCACCTCCCTTCCCTCTGAGGTATGATGGTCTGTTCAATGCTTCTCTGTCTCTGGATCTATTTTTTTGTTCATCAGTTTATGTTGTTCATTATATTCCACAAATGAGTGAGATCATGTGATATTTTTCTTTCTCTGACTGGCTTCTTTCACTTAGCATAATGCTATCCAGTTTCAACCGTGCTGTTGCAAATGGTAAGAACTCCTTCTTTTTTACAGCAGCATAGTATTCCATTGTGTAGATGTACCACAGTTTTCTGATCCACTCATCTGCTGATGGCACTTTGGCTGTTTCCAAAGCTTAGCTATTGTACCAGTGCTGCTATGAACATAGGAATGCATATATCCTTTCTGATTTATGTTTCTAATTTCTTGGAATATAGTCCTAGAAGTGAGATTACTGGTTCAAATGGGAGTTCCATTTTTAATTTTTTGAGAAAACTCCATACTGTTCTCCACTGTGGCTGCACCAGTCTGCATGCCCACCAGCAGTGCAACAGGTTTCCTTTTTCTCTGCATCCTTGCCAACACTAGTCATTTGTTGATTTGTTGATGATAGCCATCTGACAGGTGTGAGATGGTACCTAATTGTCGTTTTGATTTGCATCTCTCGCATGATTAGTGATTTAGAACATGTTTTCATATGTCTCTTGGCTTTCTGTATATTCTCTTTCAAAAAATGTCTATTTAGGTTCTTTGTCCATTTGTGATTAGATTATTTATCTTTCTTTGTTAAGGTGTTTGAGTTCCCTATAAATTTTGGAGATTAAACTCTTATCAGATATAATATTGACAAATATGTTCTCCCATGCAGTGGGCTTTCTTGTTGTTTTGTTGATGGTTTCTTTTGCTGTGCAGGAGCTTTTTATTTTGAGGTAGTCCCATTTGTTTATTTTTTCCCTTAGTTTCCATTGTTTTAGGAGCTGCATCAGTAAAGATATTGCTATGACATATGTCTGATGTTTTTCTGCCTATGGATTCTTCTAAGATTATTATGGTTTCTGTATTATGTTCTAAGTCCTTTATCCGTTTCGAGTTTATTTTTGAATATGGTGTAAGTTGGTGTTCTAGTTTCACTTTTTTGCTTGTATCTGTCCAATTAACACCATTTATTGAAGAGACTGTCTTGACTCCATTGTATACTCTTGCCTCCTTTGTCAAATATTAGTTGAGCAGAATGGCTTGTGTCGATTTCTGAGTACTTTGTTCTGTTCCATTGGTCTATATGTCTGTTTTTGTGCCAATACCAGGCAATTTTGAGAACAATGACATTGTAATATAGCTTGATATCTGGTATTGTGATCCCTCCAACTTTGTTCTTTTTTCTCATCATTGCTGCAGTTATTCATGGACATTTTTATTCCATATGAATTTTTGGAGAGTTTGTTCTAGGTCTGTGAAATATGCTGTTGTTATTTTAATGGGGTTTGCACTGAATCTATAGATTGCTTTGGTTAGTATGAACATTTTAATGGTGTAGATTCTATCAATCCATGAACATGGTATATTCTTTCATTTGTTTATGTCTTCATCTATCTCTTTTTTCAACATCCTGTAGTTATCCTAGTATAGAGATAATTTTTGATCATTACTTTTATTGAAAAAGTAGCTTTACTAGGGAAAATTTTAAATATATATAAAGCTAGAAACTTTGGATTACTGAGCCTCTGATAATCCAAAGGTTAAAAATGCAAATAGTTATTTTTATGGACGGCGACTTTTCTAAAAGTCAACCCTGAGGTGAAAATCACATTATACAAATTACACTAAAAAGTGTGTTTTACTTCTTGTTCAAGGTTGGGAAACTATAAAATCTGTCACACTTTCTTTCCTCATAGGACACTGAATCAAAAAGGAAATCATACCTGAAATTACAAATTACTTAAGAATTAAGGAAAATGAGAACTTTATTTCAAAGTTTGTGGCATACAAGTAAAATGATACTCAGAAGAAATAGAGTCCTGAATGCTTGTATTATTTGCAGAATCCATGCATGCATTGCTGCTTCTGGCTTATTTGCATTCCTTTCAGTGTAATGCGTATGGGTGGCCGTGTTGAAGGACCTCCAGCACTTGGTTTTATTAGCATTGGGATGCGTAACACCCTCAGGGACAGTGCCAGATTAGCTCACCAATATTATTAGGAACCCAGTAGAGCATACAGCTTTCATTTTGGATCATATTAATGGCAACATATATCTTTAGACCCTAGAGTCATATTGATAAGTTCAACTTCCGAGAGGTCGAACCTGGGACCCTTCAGTCCGCAAGCCAATGCTCTATCCACTGAGCCAAACCGGTCTCAGCTAGCTGTAGTTTTGAAATTGTTGTGTGAGGCAACAGTTTAGGTGTTCACCTATGCCACCGTCTTGGTTTCTGGCTCCTACACTTTAATTCAAGTACAAAAGATTTGATGTGTTTTAGTCACTCATCTTTTTTGCATATTTTTGAGTTATAGTTTAGCCTAAAACATTTATAGTACAGGATAAGGGAATTTCTGATTGGGCAGCTGTTTCTGTAACTTGGGTATTATCTCTGCCTTTGGAACTACCGTCTTTTGGTAGAGATCATGTATTTATTATAAAATGAAAGGCCAACAATGGAGACAAATAAGCATATTTTCTAAATAAACAGGCCCTGAAAACCTAATCTATGAATAATATAGAATTAGCTTTTTAAAAAAAACAATATTTTTCTTATTGCCAGAACTTCATATACAATAAACTTATTACTCTGGCATGGAGGAGCTTTATCAGCTAACATATTTCTATCCTGAATGTAACTTCTGCTCATAATCATATCGTTTTTAGGAAATTTAATTTTCTTACATCATGGCTTCAGGTTGGTGAAAGATGCATGGTTTGTTGATAAGCACATTTGGAAAATTTTGTAATTTTAGTCCTGGAGGATCTGACTGCATTTTTAGAAGTTGTCTAGACTGAAGCTACAGAAGACATCTGTAAGCTTACTGTTTGTCTCCCAACTAAATTAGCACCACCCAGCAGATCAGGAGCCATAATAAAGAAAAATGCTGCAATAAGTTCAACATAATGGACGTTTTAAAAATAGGAACCGTCTTCTTTGGGGATTCAATTACCTCTTTCTGGATACTAGGAACAGTTGTTTTTCTGATTTGGTTTAGAACTTCAGGTAATACGCTTAGCTTTTCCTTATATTTTCTTTTCCTCCCTTCCTTCCTTCCTTCCTTCCTTCCTTCCTTCCTTCCTTCCTTCCTTCCTTCCTTCCTTCCTTCCTTTCTTTCTTTCTTTCTTTCTTCTTTCTTTTTAAATAAAGAAAAGCTTGTTATATCTACTTACCCTCTGCAAGTAAGGTAGTATTTACCAGGTTTGTTCACTATAAAGTTACTATTTCCTTTCCCTACCTTATTCTTTCGAAGTAAGTTAAGAGATTTAGCCCTCCTCAAAAGTGTCTTATAGGAGGGATATTATTATCCGAGGTTCATATAAAGAGAAGATTTATATGCATTTTTTAATTTCATCATTTGTTTAGCAGTATGGACTCATGTATATTTTATGCTTTTAATTATAATCCAATACCATGTTAATTTATTTTCGTGCTAAAATGGTCCCAGCTCTAGCCATTGGGAGAGTCTCAATTTGGCTCCTGTTCACTTCCATTAAAAACGTTTTTTGTTGTTGAGTGTTTCTTACTTTGTTATTAAAAGATGCTTGTGTTATATTTTTTCCTCTCTCTAGAATCAGTTATTTCTGCAAGGAGCCCTGTTTTCTTTTATTTAAAAATAGTATTTGAAACCTTGAGTGTTAGGTCTGCTTGTTGCTACTTATATGTCATTACATGTAGGCCTGCTCAGTGGACAGAGCTAAGTACTGTGTGCATACATACTAACTCATACCTATTCTGTTTTTTTTTAAATGAATTTTCAGTTAGTTTACATAACAATATTATATTAGTTTTAGGTATAAACCATAATGAGCATTTATATAACTTATGATGTGATCACCCCGATAACTCTAGTACCATCTGACTGCATACACAGTTATTACATTATCATTGACTATATTCCCTCTGCTGTACTTTATATCCCACATCATTCAGTTTGGAATAATGAAAGTCAACAACTTCCTGTTTTAGATCTGCTCACGGAAGTTAGGAAAAGCAGGAATTCCTTGCTAAATAGCTTTGCCTCAAGGTGATTATCAAGGTAATAGTTTCCTACTAAATAGTAGGCCTACCAATGGCATTCTTGGGAATGAAAGTAGCTTATTTTTGGTGTCTGCCATGCTGGAGTGTGAAGAGAATGGGAGTGCAGCCACATCTGCCACAGGGTGTTGTAACAGAGATAGGAACACATCCATTCACCATTGATCCTCGCCAGCGTAGGTGTCAGGTAAAATGTACCTTAGCGTGAGCTCCATAGGAAGTGGACCTGGAATGATCAAGTTTGTTTACTTAGACACTTATTTTTTTAAAAATATATTTTTATTGATTTTTCACAGAGAGGAAGGGAAAGGGATAGAAAGCCAGAAACATTGATGAGAGAGAGACATCGATCAGCTGCCTCCTGCACACCCCCTACTGGGGATGTGCCAGCAACCAATGTACATACCCTTGACTGGAATCGAACCTGGGACCTTTCAGTCCCCAGGCCGACGCTCTATCCACTGAGCCAAACCGGTTCCGGCTAGACATTTATTTTTAATACTGCTTTTCATGCATGTAACACCTATCTCTGGTGTTATAGGTGCTGCATAAAGTTATTGAGAACTTCAAGTTCAGAAACTTAAATGGTCACTTACAAAGTTTAGGGAGTTAGGACACTGGCAAATCAAGAAATGAATTGACGTTTTTTGTTTCTCTATATTTCTGCCTCATCTGATCTCTGTCTTTTACTTCAAAAGAATATCTTTCTTTTTTTTTTTCATTCTGTCCTCCATATTTCGATTTTTACAGGATCATGATCTTTAAGTTTTTTTAGCTTGTTATTTTTTATTTTTATTCCCAACACGGGAGGCCTGCCTAGTGCATGAAAATATGTGCACTCGGGGGAAGGGGATCCCTCAACCTGGCCTGCGCCCTCTCACAGTCTGGGACACCTTGGGGGATGTCCGATTGATGGCTTAGCATGGGGAGTGGGCCTAGGCCGCAGTCTGACCTCCCCCTGCAGGAGGTGCTGGTGGGCCAATCGGGGGCCGGCTCCACTCTCCCAATTTCCCCTCCACTGCCACCAGTCGCCGCCGCACCCCAATTGCTGTCCCATCCCTCTGCTCTCTGGCACCCACCTTGGGTGGCCTGGCGCCACCCACTCACCAGCCTCACCCCCTGACAACCAGTTGTTCTGCTGTTTGGTCGATTTGCACATTAGGCTTTTATTATATAGGAAAGCTTTTTTTTTTTTTCCCCCATTCAAGAGCTTGCTCTGGTGGTACTGACTTGAAAAGATAAGAAGAAAGAAATTCATGTTCTCTCAGGTTTCCTTGTTGTGTATCTTTCAAAAATATTAACTTTATGGCAAATTCCCTGAAAGAATTATTCTAACCCATTTCAGTCTTTGAAGAAGTTTGTCTCTACCTCTTTCTCCCTCTGTGGGGAGGAGCCATTGTACCTTGACTGCACTTTTAGCTTCCACTCTTCAGAGGAGAGACCATGTCTGTGCCCTGAGGACCCCACACAGGGACGTTGCCCTTAGCGGTCTCCGTGGCTCCGGAGGTGGGTCATTGTCACCAGGAGGATCTGCTTCTCCCTCCCAAGCTGAGACCTCACACTAGTCAGGGATGTGAACCTCCATGGAAGGGTACTGCTCACGGTTCTCTTAGTCTCCAAAGTGGCTTGTGCTTTCTTAGCAACCCGTAGCTGGGACTGTCTTCACATGGAGAGGCGCTGATCCTCCTTTTCCAAGTTAGGAGGAAACGAATCAAAACTCAAACCGTGACCAAAGGGTCATCAATTCGCCATTAATGTTCATAGCTGTTAACCCCCCATGGGAGATACTTAGCAGGCATGCAATTCCAGAAAGCCCAGAGGACATTTTGGGAATGAACAGCACAGTGTGGAATCAAAACGGTTTTATTCCTCCCGCCTCAGCCTTTTGACACTTGCTCAGTAGGGCAACCACGTTTGGCTGACCTCGCCTTCTTACGCAATTGTCCTTAAGTGAGTGTTTTCTTTCTTGGTGTTTTTTTTACTTTTAAATTTTCTGCTGCATTATTTTTTGTATCTTGTCTGTTGTGGATAAAAAACACTAGTAACAATTTCAATGTATTCCTTAATAATGTTCTTTCAGCCTCTATGTCTCTCGGTGAAAATTCCATCCAGCTGTCAGAGATGGCAGCGTAATTATAATAATTCTGTCATTTGCTCTTTAGAGCTTTGCAGACGGTGGGGGAGGCAGTGATGGAGCAAGCGTGCTCCTGCCTGTCGTTCTAATCCTCACATCCTCCTCCATCATCCCAACCAATCCTGCCCTCTTTAGAGAATCAGAGAGTCACATTTCTGAGAATGACTGTTTCCTGGTTTTTTCTTTTTTTTTTCTAAAGTAATAATTTAACATTACATGTGAATGTGTTGGTGAGGGGATTGATCTATTTTAGTACATGGAGACATAAAAATAATTGGTACCTTTCCATTTGTATTGTAGCTGTCATTTTTTGTTGTGATTATCTAGGGATCTCCTCAAAATAAGATAGACCTTAAAAAAATTTTGTAATAACAAATGAGATCTGTTTTGCCACCATGAGAACCTTAGTTCCATCAAGCCATGCGAAACTCCTGTGTTTGTAGGTCACACACGGTCACGTGTGGCCAACTTCATGTAATTCTTGCACATTTCTCTCAGTGATCAATGGAAGGGGGAGGTTATTCATGCAGAAAATAACATCCCCTTGGATTTTAAAAGATTGGGCTTATTCTGTTTTGTATCATGGAAAAGACCAGAAGCTCGAGTGTTTAGTTGTGTTTCATCAACTCAATTAAATAACTTATTTATAACATTCTCCTACTTCATCATATTAAGTTGTGTGTCCTGGGGTGGTACTCCATGTCTGAGCACACGTACCCCAGGGGGTCCGATAAAGCAAGCTGATCTGATTCCTCTCCGCAGAGTTATGACCAGACTCTGAACACCGCAACTGCAGCTTCCGAACGGAGCTAAGAATAGCACCGAGTTCTCCTCCCGCTGTCTGTTTCATTAACGCGCCAAACAGAAAGCATCGGGTGTTGGTCTGTCTGACCCCGCCCAAAGAGGCTGACCTCTTTAAAGCGCCTCATTTATAAGCACAAACTTCATCCTCCATCGATCAGACCTTAGGAAAACATGAAAGTTTCATGCTTCTGACTATTACCTTAATAGAGGCCTATTAATTTCCTGTACAAAGGAGAGTTAATGACCTAGCATCAATTTTAGGGACCCTGGGGCTTGTTCTTAACTTGAAGAGATGAGGTTTCATAAGTGAACCAGGAAGACATTATTGAACGTTTTTATCCTTTTATAAATGCGATCATCGGTGTTAATAGCCAGGAAGGGGACTCATTTTTGCTGGGTGACAGTAAGTGATTTCTTGAGGGCACACAGACTCAGGAGCCAGGTGAGATGGGATCCGTCGGCACAGATGTCAGTCGTGGCTGGAGGGGGCCTGGGAGGCTCTGTGGTCTTCTCAATTTCCAGATGATGGGGGTGGGGGCGGGTTGATTACAGAGGGGGTAGGGTGCCTCTTAAGAGGAGAATTTCAATTATAACTACCCGTGTGGCCTTGCCACTACCCGCCAGTGGCTGTCAGCTCTGATCTTAGACAAGCCAAGTGGTAAATTCTAAAACAGCGACAAGCAAAGATTCTGGGAGAGTAGCCAGATTTTCCGGCGTGTAAGACAACCCCCAACTTTTCCAGTTAAAACAGTGTTTCTCAACCCCCTTTGAGGGTCGAATGACCCTTTCACAGGGATCACCTAAGACCGTCGGAAAATGCAGATATTTACATCACGATGCATCACAGTAGCAAAATTTCCTGGTTGGGGGTCACCACCACATGAGGAACTATATGCAAGGGTCTCGGCCTTAGGAAGATTGAGAACCACTGAGTTAAAATATAGAGTTTGGGATATACTGCCCCTATAAGATGACACCCGACATATAAGATGACCCTCAACTTTTGAGAAGATTTTCCTGGGTTAAAAAGTTGTCTTATACACCGGAAAATACGGTAATCTTGTTACTGGAATGGGACAGTAGCATATGACCTTTTCCTGGAAAAGTGGTGATGGTTTGACGTGTAAAAGATAAGCTGGAAGACGTGATGGAAGGAGGGTGGGCGGGACTTTGTGACACAGCGAAGCCATAGGCTGTGTACAAGCAACTTCTGGGCATAGAAGCGGGTGCTGGGCTGTGAGGAAAGAGCAGGCTGAGACCAGGTTCTCACAGGCCTGTATGTCAGGCTGAGGCACTTAGACTTGATCCTGAGACACTAGGGAACTAGTGGAGGTTTTAAGCCAAAGAATGAGGTGAAGTGCTCGTTTTACAGGGATTTTTTTCATGGCTGTGGGTTGGAAGGATTTGAGAAGGACAAGGCTGGACAGATGTTCTGTATTAGGGATGTTGTTAGAATACTCAAGACCATTGTTTCTCAACCTCTCTAATGCCGCGACCCTTTAATACAGTTCCTCATGGGGTGGTGACCCCCAACCATAAAATTATTTCCGTTGCTACTTCATCACTGTCATTTTGCTTCTGTTATGAATTGTAATGTAAATATCTGTGTTTTCCAATGGCCTTAGGCTCATTTCGACCCACAGGTTGAGAACTGCTGCTCTAGAGGTAAATCACAAGGATCTTAGCTAGGGTGAGAAAAGGTCAAGTTCAAGAAATATTGGGAAACTTGGAGTTCTTTGTGATTGGATGACTGGTTGGTTGCACATAGATAGCAACAGAGAGGCAAGAGTCAGAAGTTTCTGATTAGGAGCTTGAGGTGGATAGATGGCCAATAGGGGATGGGACATTAGGGATTAGATTAGCAAAAAAAAAACAAAAACAGATGCTTAATTTGGTTGAACATGATGCTTAATCATTACACCGAGTTGAGCCATGTAATGATTAACACAATATCCCGGAAGTTTTTATTTCTCACAGCCATTCTCTGTGCAGTACCTCAGTGACCGAGATCCCTTCCATCCCGTGGCTCTGCCATCTTCAGCGTGAGGTTGGCAGGAAGGGGAGGAGCACGGAGCATTGTTCTGGGGCGGTTGTATGGCCCAGCTCTGTTCTGCATCACTTTCCCTCACTTCCCATCAGCCAGAGCTGACTCCTCTGACTGTCTCCAACCGCCAGCGAGGCTAGAAAATGTAGCCCCATTCTGTGCCCCCCCAACAAGAAGGTGCAGTTTTGGGGAGCAGCGACCCAGCTGTGCTGCAGGGTGGCCAGGGAGGTTTTGAAAACGGATATCTGAAACTTGGGAGCAGAGATTTGAGCGGGAGATGTGGCTGTAGGGATCATCAGAGGCACGGTAAGGTTATGTTCTGAGAAGTTACTCTCTGAGAACAAGAAGAAACAAGAGCAGGAGGCCAAAAAACAGAGCTTCTAAGTTGGCCGGCACCCAAAGGTGGGGTGGGAGATGGATGGGAGGAGGCGCCCGAGAGCCTTGAGGAGGGAGGTATTGTACCATGGCAACCAGGAGTGGACAGTTTCAAGGAGTTGGTGGAAAATGGTGAGAGTGTAGTAGGAAAGACCCACCAAGTGTCTACTGAATCAGATGATTAAATAGGAGAGAGCCTGATTGAGTTGTCTTCACTTCAAGACCACGTCAAGGCAGAAAGCGATTTCAGGGCGCTGAGAAAGCAACAGAGGGGAGCTACAGAGAGGGGGAGACGGAGAACCAGGAGGGAGGGGGTCATTAACGAAACAAGGTCCCCGAGAGAACAAGGACAAAGAAGAACTTACTGAAATAAAATTGCGTTCACCCAAGTACTGCTTTTT
>PVJN01015606.1:0-44039 GCA_004026805.1 Lasiurus borealis | reverse complement strand
TCATATGTCATAATCCCAAAGTATATCAAACATGCTGAGGAAAGATTAAAAAGGAGAAGAATTTTTAAATTTCATGATTTTTTTAAGGTTAACAGAATGATCTTATTATAATGAATTAAGATGTGGGCGATTGCTATGATTTTATATTCACAGTTGATGGGATTCAGACATCAATAATGTAAAATACATTGTGTACATTACATTTCACCCCATTGGGCATATAACTGAGAACCTCCATTGTTTGGGGGAGAAGGTTAAAGAGGTCAAGGGGTACTTGGCTGTGAACTGCATTCCATGCTCAGCAAATGGAAACCATTGGAGACAATGCCAACCTGATCTGATGATGATTAACATGAATAATGGGGGTGTAGTCTATGGTTTGATGATATTGAACCAAATTACTAATCTTATCAACTGAAAGGGTACCTACCTATCATCACTTTCTGATCTCAAAAGGAAGTATGCATAAGTATCATCTTGAAATTATTAAAATTCAGATTCCTCGGCAGCACCCCTAAGGATTCTAACCCAGGAAATTTCAGGTGGCTTTGAATAATCTGTATATTCAAAACAAGTTCCCCCACCTAAGGAATTCTGAGGCTGTACCTCAAAAGACATTTAATGTTTTCATAAATTTCATACAATGGGACTGGCATATGGATTATTAATATACTAGTAAAAATGGATTACTTGATTCTTACACCCATTTTAATGATTTAGCTTGCACATACATGATCAGAGTGTACCAAAGTGGTAAGAAAAGGAAGTATGAGGAAGAGAAACTGACGCAAGCCTCCAAACACTGCATTATTGACCCTAAAATACTTTTGAGGCAGTTGTGGTGCAGCTAATTGCTTCATTTTCCAAAATAGACTTTTTTCTACTTCTATTTCTAGTGCTAAGAGGTGCATGGGAACCCTTTCCCCACAAATCTTGCTCCTAAAAGAATGTCCCCTCAAAACCCTGGCCCTTGATCTGCCTCATTCATTTTCCTGGTTGCATGGAGAACATGGTGTGTCTTTGCACCAACTTTCCTGTCTCTCCTTTAATATGTGTCATTTTACTTTAAGAAAGGGCTGCCTTTCACGTCTCACCAAGCTCCTCTGCTGAGCTGTCATCTGCACAACACACCAGCACTGCCTTCTTACAAAATCATTTGGAACAATGTTCTCTTGACATCAAAGGATGTTCTGAATTTCCTTACGAGATTTAAATTCACTGAGGATGAATTTAATACTCACTTTTGGCTTATTGCACTGAATGGAAGAAGCAAAGAGAGTGGTGGAGTGTGATTGAGCTTCTATGATCAATTATATATGTTTATGATTTAAATGCATTTCTTAGTCTAAAAGGGCTAAGAACCCAGAGCCCCTTGTGAAATGGCAGACATGGAATCCCCCTGGCAATCTGGCCCATCACATGTTCTTATCACCTATTTCTATGACAGTAATTTGAACTGTCTCTCCTTTATTGTGAAAATAACTGGCTGAGTTCCTACTGTCTATTCTGGGGCTGGTGGAGACTGAAAAACCAGACCATGCATATCCTGGAATCCAGTGACTGAGCTAAGGTAAAATGTTTTATACCTGGCTATACAGCAAGTATTCATTTCATCCTCTCATCTTCAGAAATCACACATGCACATATGTTTTCTGGAGCATCTCTGATCTATAAGATGTTGATTTCAATCAAGAGTTTAAAAATATTGCCCATTTCACCACTAAGAAAAGCCCATCTTTGTCCCATATGAAGATAAGTTAGCTTGTTTTTAAAGCAATGGGTCACATCAGTAAATTAAAATAAAAAATGAGAGAGAACCACATTTTAAGAGAAGACTGGTTTCAGAATACTGTAATTTATCTAGAAATCAGACAGAGATGGGAATATTTTTAAGTTTAACAATCTGTATATATATATATATAAAAGGCTAATATGCTAAGTGTCTGCCCATCTGACTGGTCGCTCCGATGTGCACTGACCACCAGGGGGCAGACACAACACAGGAGCTGCTGTGATGCACACTGGCCATTTACAAAGGAACAGCACTGTGGACCTTGTGCCCACAAAGCAACACTCAGCTTCCCCCAAATGGGACACAGGCCCTACCACCACCCTGGAGCAACACCTTACCAAATTGCAGCCAATGCTGCCAAGACCCCATGGCACAAAATGTGGCCCTAGCCCAGCCCAGACCAGCCCAGAAATGGTGGCTGTGGGTGCCAGGTAATGACATCATAAAGTGATGCCTAGCTTCCTTTCCCTAGCGACTAGCCTCCTTACAGTTTCTTCAGCCCAGGAACATGACATGCTGTATAGCCAGGTGCAAACATTTTACACTCTACCCAAATGTCTGTGAAGCATTTTTCCCATGCCTCATCTCATTTGATCCTCACAGAAGACCTAGAGTAGGTAGGTAGGAGACTCAGTGGAATCCTATTTTCTTTTCATTAGCTGGAAAATGGAGATTTAGAAAGTTTCAAAACTGGACCCAACTGAAAAGAAGTAAGAAATGGTGGACCTTGAAAATGACTTCAGGTTTTCTCACTGTGCAGAATACAGTCAAACACTGCTGCAGTTAAATATTTTACCCCTTATTCTCCCTGCGTGACCTGCAATAATAATCTGCTTCATGTTGATATTTACTGCTGTGTTGCTGACAATTACCTGAAAGAGAAGTTGGGGTGCTTCACTAGACTGGAAAACGTTTAGCTAAATAAAAAAGCAGATCTAATTAATCAAGTTTATTCTATATATAGAAAAGGTATGCATGACTGAGGTATGCATGATACATATAAAGCCCTTGCTGGCATCAATCTTATGTGTGTGTTTCTATCTGTCATTGTCAATCATGAATTTGGTTGACACTTCTATTATAGAGAAAAGGCAAATAGTAATATTAAAATATTTATTCTAATTAATTTCCTTTCAATGTGCACAACTTCGTGCACTGAGCCACTAGTCTATTATAAAATGTTGTAATTGGACTTTTTAACTCTCAGTTCTCCTTAGTGTCAATTTTATTTTGACATTGCAAAACTGAAGTTTTAAAAGTGATATATATGTGCATTTCATTATAAAATCTATATCTTTTTGGACAGACTTCCTAAGTTCAAATCCTGGCGCTCTGCCCTAATGACTGTGCAAACATGAGCAAGTTACTTTGTCTGTATTTCACTTTTCTTCCTCACCTTATAGAAATGTTGTGTGGAATAAAGAAGCTTATTTGTATTGAATGCCCAGTGCCTAATAAGCATTTAATAGTTAACCAAGATTATTATGTGCTAATGTAGGAACATGGCACAGAGGAAGGCAGAGGTTCTGACCTCAGGAGTTTATACTCAATAATTGTTTCCTTAGAGTTTTCTTTTGTGCTATAAAGAAGAATACCTTACAGCTCAGCCATCATGGCTCAGTGGTTGACCTATGAACCAAGAGGTCATGGTTTGATTCCCAGTCAAGTCACATGCCTGGGTTTTGGGCTCTCTCCCAGTTGGGGGCATGCAGGGGTCAGCAATCAATGATTCTCTCTCATCACTGATGTGTTGTTTTTTTTATCTCTCTCTTTCTTTTCTTCTCTGAAATCAATTAAAAGAAGAAGAATACCTTACAGACTGTGGTGAACATGGTCAATAAAGGAACCCTGAGAAGACAGGGAAGATGTCTCATGTAGATTTTAAACATAGGCTTGAAGAAGGGGGAGATTTCTCCTTCTTACACCTATGAGAAAAGGCTTGAGGCTCATAAAAGAAAATAGTGACAGTGCAACAGCAGGAGAGAGATATGGTCATGTGGAGAGCCTGCTCTCTGCCTGCAGAATAACTCAGGGGGATGAACCCATCCAGGTAAGAGAAGAAGCTTTGACTTGTAGCCCAGGATTAGGCTGATAGCAAACTCTTATAGCAAAATAAGCTCAAATTTGATTGCAGTGGAGAAACATAAAAATGAAAGAGTCAATAAGATTTTGGGAAAAAAACATTAATCTTCATTGGAAAAAATAGGAAAAAAAATTTTTTTTGCTTATTTTTGGTTTGTTTGCTTTATAGACTCATGGGGAAATCTACAAGATGCAATCCAGATGTTCTTCCTCCCCAGTTCTAAGGATCTGTAGCTGATCTTTCCCTCTACACAAGAGCAGAGCAGACAATGGTGTTTACTCACTACAGACCCTGGAAATCTTCAAAAGCAGACTTAAGGAGGGATGTGCTACATACTGACTTCTGAGAAAAGGCTGTGTAGCCAGGAAAGTGAGGAGGTGGAGATTTCAAGCAGAGAAAAGGATAAAAGCAGAGAGACAGATGAAGAGGGAACAAAAACATTTAGAACATGTATGGGGCAACACCCGAAGGTCTGGGCAGGACGTGACCTTGTTCTTTGATGAGGATCCTTATAAATCAGGATTCACAGTATTACATCCTTCTTGCTTTCAAATATATTTAGATTTATTATCAAAGTCCTCATATGAAGAATGCCTTTGGCTTTTTCCAGGGTTCCTGTTTATGTGTTTGCATCCAGTGTAGAGGCCAAGAGATATCCAGAATAAGGAAGGAAATAGTCATTGGCAAGTGCAAGAGACATCTTTGTCATGGACTATATAATGGGCAAAGTGTCCAAGTATGGACAATATCTGGCTAGAAAAACCGTAAGTTTATACTCCAAATGTCTCCTCTCCCCAAAGGATAGCCAACTCGTGTCCCACTCCACTGTGGAAAAGATCTTATCACACATTATGTGCCTTTAAAAGGAGCTCTGAACTCTACATCCCATGACTATTTTATAAAGTATAGCATAAGAAATATAGTCAATAATATTGTAGTACCTCTGCATGGTGCTAGGTGGGTACTGGAAATATAGGGGTGAACAGTTTGTTAAGTATATGATTGTATAACCACTATGTTGTACAGCTGAAACTAATACGAAATATTAAATGAAAACTGTAATAGAAAAGTTTTAAAAAACAAGCTCCAGGCCCGACCAGCATGGCTCGGAGGTTGAGCATTGACTTATGAACCAGGAGGTCATAGTTCAATTCCTGGTCAGGACACATGCCCAGGTTTCAGACTCAATCCCCATTAGGGGGTGTGTTGGAGGCAGTCTTTCAGTGATTCACTCTCATTGATGTTTCTGTCTTTCTCTCCCTCTCCCTTCCTCTCTGAAATCAATAAAAAATATAGATATATTTTAAAGGAGCTCTGGCTGTCATGCAATGGGTCACATCATTATAGTGGTTTGGACTAGGCTGGTGGTAGCAGAGTTGGGGAGAAGAGGCTAGACTTGTGTTGTATTTGAGAGTCAAATAAACAGGACTTGGTGACTGCTTGGATGTGCAGGATGAGAGAAGCTGTGATGTGTTCATTGCTGATAGCATCCCCATGGTGGTATAGCTTTGTCTAGAGTAATCGTAAAGATTGATCACAAATGTCATTTACTAAGAACCACTGTAGCAGGAGCAGGTTTATGGGAAAATAATAGTATCAGGTTTGAAATGTGGATCAGGATATCCTGATGAACCAACCCACAGCATATAGAGCAGACAGTTGAATATAAAGATACAAATCATAGTAGTGGCTGAGGGCGAGAAGTGAGAAAGATCACTGTTGTAGATGAGGACAAGTATGTTGGGTGGATCTTCCAAGAGGATATTAGAGATAAGAGGATACGTGAGAAGAAATAAACCTCAGTAAAGGAGAAAGAATTACCTAAAGGATGGTAGATGACTCAACAGAAAGGAGGAGAATCTTAAAGCAAGATGATTGATATTTTGTAGGATCAGAATTTGGACAGAAGGGTTGAGGAGCAAGCACATGGAAATAGTGTTTGTGCAGAAGGAAGATATCTATCCCACTTTCTGAACTTGAGATACATGTGGATGGAAGAAATAAAAGAACACCAGCTTGAAGTGACCACACTGGAAGCTGTGTCCTCAAAGGACAGAAGATTTCACTGAAAAGCAAGGAACTAGAAGGCAACTTTGGGGAAGAGATTGGGGTAAAAAGAAAGTTGGTACATTTGCTCAGGTGGTAGAATGTAGGAAGGAAGAAGTGAGAGAAAGATCAGGAGGTGATGGAAGGTAGAGGAGGCACAGTGGGTACTGAGTTCTAACAAGGTTCAGTGTGTCCAGGAAATGATGCCTGTGGTCAGTACATGGGGTTCAACTTCCTCATGGTCAGCCGACACTAGCTACTTCACTGGGCATGGTAGCCGCTGATACCAACGAGCAAGTCACCTGGTCTTTCCAAAGTGCAATCTGATTATGTCACATACATTTCTCTCCCCTGCTTTAAATCATGAAGACTGAGTTGTTAATGTGCTTTACAGGGTTCTACATGGTCATTTCCCTCTTGCCTCTCTACTCCACCCTCTCTGAATCATCTTTCATCAATTAAAGTCACCATGTTCTGTCTGTCACAGGGCCTTTGCATATATTGCTTATCCTGGCTGGACACCACTGCCTCCACTTATCATCTAGTTAACTTCTGTTCAGATTTTCTGAAAGCTCAGGTCAAATTTCTCTTACTCTAATCAGACTCACCTGACTTTCCTAACGGGGGTCAATTCCCTTCCTATGGATGAGTATTGAATATCTTTCTAATACCAATTACAATTTTATATTGTTCATAGGATTATATGGTTAGCATTTCTTTCTTCCACATGACTATAAATTCCATGAGAGGGGGAGTCACACTTATTCTTTATGCAAAACACATCTCCTGATTTTAGTAAATACTTGCTTAAAGCATGAAAAGAGTGGTCTTCACTGGTTGGCACTCGGGGAGAGGGCCACAGCTGGCCATGGCTTTGCCCCAGCTGGTGAGCTGCAACATCTCAGAGTCTGGCACTCCTGGTGGCCTCCCATTGACAGTGGCCAGGCAGCAAGGATGACAGCTGGTCTCCAAAAAACTCCAATGCCCATTTAATGGACTTACTTATTTATTGAAAAAAAATTTTCAGGCTATTTAAGCCACTGATTTTTATGGTTTGCCTGTGATTCCGTAATTTCCCTGAAAGACAAGGGCCTTGGACCACTTCCTTGAGAAGAGGCAATCCCATCCCTCTTGATTAAGAGCACATTGTTTATTCTCCGGGGACCCTCAGAGCTCTGATTCTTGGGGAAAAGCACAGGAGATATAACAGCTACTGACTCAATGCTCCCAGGGGTACCAAAGGTCATAAGGTCAAGGGTCTCTTTTTGAAGAAGGATATCCCAATCAGTGAAGTCTAGCCAAACAACTGTCCCTTCCCCAATTCCTAAATCCTACTTCCTGCCCTAGGCTATGGGCGCTGCTGTTTCTGCAGTTTCACTGTGGTATGATTTGTGATAGAATGAAAATTAGCTTTGAGCTTTCATACCTCTGCGGGTGACTTGGGTAAGGGGTTCTCCTAGCTTAGTGACCAGTTAATTTTGTGCTTTTTAAAATATGCGATGTTCAGCCTCCAAAAGACTGATTGTCTTAGAGAAACAAAATCTAAAATTAGTCTGTTCCTCTACCAGGAGCCTAAGTTCTCTACAAGCAAAACCTTGTTATTTCCAAGCTTCTGTGTTGAGTCACCACACAAACATGACACCCACTAATACTGCACACTTACAGAGTCACCAGGTAGAACCCCATCACTCACTGGGTCACCTTCAGTTCTTCAGTCCAAGTCCCTGGATTCCGTGGTGGTACAAAATAGTCATGAAGAATGGATTCACTCACAGAAAAAGAGTGAGTCATTGATGTCAGAATTACTACCTTGGCCAGCTGGGCTTCCAAACAAGAGGCCACATTGAAAGCAAATGGAGCACATAATATGGAGAGGGGTAGCCTCCAAGAAAAGCTGTTTTCTCTGTAGGAGCTCGAGTCCTGGCTGGGACAAACTCTCCAGCCTTCAGGAAGGCATGCCATGGAGTCATAGATTATGACACAAATAGCAGTTTTCTAGTTGGTACTCTGGAGCTCATCCATCAAAATGCTATAGGTCAGATGAATTCATTATGAAAAAATGATTAAGTGAGACACACATGAGCTGCCTTGTTACAGAATTCTCCATTTACACAAAGAGAAGATCGTTCGTTCGTTCGTTCGTTCGTTCATTCATTCATTCATTCATCCATTCTCTTATTCAACAATAATTCACTAAAAAATTATGTTGAGTACTACAGCAGGCACTGGGGCTACAAGATAAATTAGACAGAGCTTCTCTACTCTTCCACGTTTGCTTTTGCTAGCCAGGTATTTCAAATCTGTTCACATTATTGATGGGTTCAAGACTAAAATTAATAACTGTTCTAATTTACTCTGAGAACAGCCAAGATTAATGAAAGAAGAAAGTTATGGAAGCTAATGCATGAAAGAGAAACCCTGGGTGGTTATTTGACTATTTAGACTTCAGTTGCCTCATTTGTGAAATACAGGGATTACTTACATGTTACATAAAGTATATATATGTTTTTATAAAACTAAAGTGAAACTAAGAATTTCTTAGAGAGCTTATTGATCATTCTTCCATGTCTTACTGTTTTGTGCTCATTTACTGTACAATTTAGTGACTTAAAACAACAATCATTGCCTTTTATTTACTATTTTGTCAATTCTGGATTCCAGTGAGGCTTCCTGGGGCACATCTTCTACTTCCTGCAGTGTTGACTAAGGTCATTCAGACCTACTCAACTGGCATTTGGGCTGGGCTACAAGTAACAAGATAGAATTCCCATGTCTGGTCCTTTGGCTGAGATGCCTAAAAGGCTGGGCTCGGCTGAAACAGTCATCAAAGTGCCCAGATTGGCTTTTCCAGAATGGCAGTTGGAGGGTAGTTGAACTTCTGACATGATAGCTTCAAGCTCCCAGATTGTTGCAAGAGACCCAGGCAGGAGATGCAAGCCTTCTTTTAAACCAGCCTGGAAAGTCTCAGAACACCACTTTGGCCACATTTTATTGTTCCATTTACTAAAGCATGGATTCAATGGTGAATAGAGCAGTGTTATAAAAAGAAGGTATGAATTACAAACTCAATATCTCAATGGGTAAATTGTGCAAGCCACATGAAGGAAAATCACCGATGGCTGCCACATTGGAGGTAAGCTACCATAGTCACTGTGACAGTTTAAATGTTAGAGGGTCTGAGACCTGGCATTTGAGCCTGCTAAATCTCTCTATGGCATTTGATTTTTTCTCTCTTCCTATAAGCTAAATAGGTAATTAACAGCTTTGTATTATGAGTGATTCTTGATAAGCTTGGTGAGTGCTTAGATAAGTATCAAATTGACTGAGAAAGATCTGGGGAAATTAAGCAACATGCAGAGGACATGTAAGGCACTGGGTTTTCTAGCTCCTACGTGGATCAACTCATGAATTTCTTATATCTTAAAACTTCTGGTAAAAGGGATATCTCTCCTCTCTGATGGCCATGGCACTGTCTTATCTCTGGTGTATTCATCAGATACCTGAAGGTACGTACCTTTTGACCATCACTAGACTCCAAAGAAAATTAAGGTTTGATTTCTCTGTTTCTCCCACAGAGCACCTAGAAGCTCTCAATAACTATTTGCTGAACAAACACAAACTCTCCTATGGGTTTGGGGAGAAAGGTAAAAGTAGCATACAGCGTAAGGTTATATCAATTCCTGGTATTAGAAGGAGGTAATTCCATTACCTCTAACAGTTAATGTTCAAAAGCTCATCAAAGCTTTCTAATGGGCAATAAAAGAGAAAACATCATTGGGGGTTTGTTAACCATCCTGTGTCTTGGTAAATTAAGTAACTCACACTTCATGGCAAGAGACAAGAAGAGTTTGTGTTGTTCACAAGGATGTAACCTTGATTCTTTGCACACAAACTCTCTTGGCCTGTTTGCCTTTGCAAGATAACATTGGCATGTTGTGGGACTTTGTACAACACACATAGAAGAGGGTGGTTGGTGGCCAAGGAAGATTAATGATTACCCTTATGACATTTTTAATTAGTATGGAAATAGAGGGACACTGGGAAAGACACAGAGGCTTCCTTATTTATATCCTACTGGAGAATCAATTTCAAGATTATAAAAAAAATGAGATATGAATTACAGACTCAGAAAAAGCAGTGGCTCTTGTTTTCCATAAAAGTGGATACAACATATGCAAGAGTCTACTTGTATTTTATCTTCTGATTCTAACTACAGTCTTGTATTTCTTTTCTATGATAAGTGTTTTAAAGATAATGCCTTAAGAACCCTCCTATAAGGAACCACAAAATATTCTTATAAATAACATAATAACTAAGTTATATATGTATACTAGAGGCCCAGTGCATGAAATTGGTGCACGGTGGTGGTGGTGGGGGTGGGGGTGTCCTTCAGCCCATCCTGCTCCCTCTCCAATCTGGGACTCTTTGAGGGGATTCAGACACCCCTCTCACAATCCTGGACTGCTGGCTCCCAACTGCTCACCTGCCTGCCTTCCTGATCACCCCCTAACCACTCCCTTGCCAGCCTGATAGATGCCTAACTGCTCCTCTTCCAGCCTGTTTGCCCCTAACTTCCCTCCCCTGTGGGCCTGGGCACCTCTAACTGTCCTCCCCTGCAGCCATGGTCACCTCTAACTGCCCTCTCCTGCTGGCCTGATCACCCACAACTGCCCTCCCTTACAGGCCTGGTCCCTGCCAACTGCCCTACCCAGCTGGCCATCTTGTGTACACATGGGGGCAGGATCTTTTGTGTTGGAGTGATGGTCAATCTTCATATTACTCTTTTATTAGATAGGATATGACACACATAATTTTTTTTGGTTTCTTACCTTCTACTCACTCTGTCAGATGAAATTCTTGCTCAATCTCTCACTTTCTGTGCATCCTTAAACAATTATTTGTTTCTGTTTCTTAGCTTCTGCAATGTTAAAATGATATGCAGAGGAGGTACTTAATATGCATTACACTAAAATTAACAAGCATTTTGCCTACATTTTCTAATTTAAACTTCAAAACAAGCTAAACAGCATTAGGAAACAGGTCCACATTAGGAGTTTAGGACCTACATTCTGAAGTCAGACTACATGGGCCTGAATCCTGCCTGTCCCTCTTACTAGCTGCACAACTTGGGCAATTTACTAGACCCATCTGGGCCTTGGTTTCCTTAACTACAAAATGGGGATAACAATGATAACTCTTTCATTAGATAAATGTGACATTATACACAAAACTCAGAGGAATGCCTGGCCTGTGGTAGATGCCACTGTTATATTTGTGTTGCTGAATGCAGTAGGTTGTGTTCAGCTATCATAAAAGTCCCCTCTCTGTAGGAGACATCCTGGGCTACACTAGGTCCCCATTCAGTGCTATTTCATAGATGGAATAAGGTCCCATGGCCAAAAGATGCTGTTGCCATCTTTAAATTCTTAATAAAATTTTAAGCAAGGAATCTTGCATTTTCATTTTGCCCTGATCTCTGTGGCTGTCCCTGCCTCTATTTTTTTTTTAATTAATTCAAGAGCCCAGCCACCCATAAGCCACTGTCATACGGAATCCTATGGATACTTAGCATGTATGCTGGGGCATCTTTAAAGTCTGAGCTTTAAGTAACAGAAGTGACAAATATATTTCTATACATTGAGTTTATCCGTATGGTCAGAGTGGAGGAGCCAAGATCAGCTGGGTTCTATTCCAGGTCTGTGCTTCTCCTCACATCCAGGGGTGCAATATGGAGGTGGAATGATCATAAATGGTTGGCAAGAGTATATTTGCTTCTCACACTGTAGTGAAGAGGTAATATGCTTCAACAATGATGTGTTTCAGATATGCATTTATTATTATGTATTAAGAGTATGTAAAAGTCATTGTATTGATAAGAAATGCATAAAAAGTGTTGTGACAGCCCAGCCGGTGTGGCTTGGTAGTTGAGCATGGAACCATGAACTAAGTGGTCACCCATTCAATTCCCGGTTAGGGCACATGGGCTTGATCCCCAGGAGGGAGCATGCAGGAAGCAGTTGATTGATGATGTTTCTCTCTCAAAGATGTTTCTATCTCTCTATCTCTCTCTTTCTGAAAAAACAAACAAACAATTGAAACTATTATGACTGTATAATAGCTTCTTGTCATTGTGTAGTTTTTCAGTGAATGACTATTGGATATACTAAAGGATTTTTAGGTAGGAGATTGAAAATTTTTATGGTGCTAGAGGCCTGCATACTTGAAACAATTGGGAAACTCCGTATCAAGCTGTAAGTTCCTTAACTGCCAGGTCCATTTCAATTTGCATTTGAGCCTCTCTATTTCTTGTTCAGAGCCTTGTATACAGAAAACATGTATAATAAGTGTGTGCAGTGAAAGCTACATGTTTGCTGGTTGATTAGATTTCCCATCTTAATGTATTGAATTTGAGAAATGTATTAGGTTAACAGAAGTAAAAGAGGCAGTGAATTCAGAGAAGATATTGGAAGAGACACGATATTAAAAGAAGGGGAAACAGGTCTAAATTCTTGGAAGTGTAAGAAATGATGAGCTGAGATGAAGCAAGGGCCCAGCAGGAGTCCACGTCCTGGAGAACAAAGGTTGGTTTGACATGGAAGCAGGCGGATCCCACATTCTATGCTCCACAATGTCACACTTCCTCACTCTAGAGTTATGTTCATGTTGTTCCTGTGCCCAAAATGTTCCAGTGACCCCACAGTCTACAAAATCCTACATAATCTAACTCCCAGTCCCTCTCCAGCCCAATTCTTCCCACTCTCCCCACCTCGCTCTGTTTCATTTACAATATTTTCCAAGTTGCTCTTTGCCTTGCACGACCCTGTCCTATTGATGTTCCTCTTTAATGGAACATTTTTGTATCATTTTCTCCATTTCTCACTTTACTCGGGCCTTTTTTCAAAGGTCACATCCTCAAAGCGAACTTTCCCGCCACCATACAGTGAGATAAGGCAGCATTCCAGTAATTCTCAAGTCCTTTATTTTGCTTTAATTTTTAAAAGATCTTGTATGATGCATTTACTTGTCCAAAGGCTTATTTTCTTTCCTCCACCAGAATGTAAACTCCTAAGAGAGCAGATACATTTTTCTCTTTTGTTCACTGCAATGTCCTCAGAACTAAAAGCATTGCCTGGTGGATTCAAAGCTCAAAAAATTCAAGATTTGTCGACTGAATAAGTGAATAATTTAAAGATCCTCATACAAAGAAAACAGTAATTGGAAAAGGAACAATACATGGTCTACTAGTTCTGCCTTTGCAGAGGGTCCAAGAAAGAGTTGAGAAGTTGACAAAGAATGAGGTAGCAAGGGGCTGAACTAGGATTGGAAATTTTAAAGATTGCATTGAGCCTAAAAGCTTACCAACATCTTTTTTTACCACTACAAGCCTGGTTTGTCATCTCCTTATACAGTCACAGTTACTATCACTAAGCTGAGAGTTCTGACAATTGCACAGTGACTCCCCTGCTCTCTTGGATGGTCACTGTTGCAGGAAAGTAGGTGCCAGATCTTTCCAGACTTATCCTCCAATTAGGTGTCTTCCTGATCTGACTTAGGTTACGAGACACGAAGGCAACTTAACACTTTGGGTGGTCTGCCTGTTCTTTGCTATTACCAAGGGGAGTTGACTCCACCCAAAGAAGTTAGGATAGGTATTAATTGAAGAAAAGGATGCATTCACTCCCTCCAAAATTATTACCCTAACTAAATCCATAGAGTTCTAAGTATTCTTGATAGATTTTATTATTGTTCCAAACTCTTAGCTCCCTCTCAGAAACAAATTGTATATCAACACCTTTTGCCATGTGACTTTACAGTTTCTCCCAGTAAGGGAGGTAGAGTTTAGACTTCTGCCTCACTGACTTGGAAGTTGGCCATGGTACTTGTGTGGGCCAATGGAATGTTAGTGCACATTTCATGAGCAGAGGCTTTAAATGTGCTTTCATGGCATCACTTGTACTCTGTGCCACGTGCCACAAGAAAAGCTTTCTTCCGGAAGCCACAGGTTCCAGCATGGGAGGTGCGTGTAGTTGACATGAGCCCACCCAGCAAGCAGAAGCGGAACTATACCAGGTAATCAGGGGCGAGAGTAATAAATGTAAGTTATTGTAAACCACAGCGATTTTGGATTGTTTCTTATGCCAAACAACTTGGCTAAGAGAATTTTTTTAACATTCTGAGCAAGATTTCTGATAATTGTGTCCTATTTTTCAAGCAAAAGTGGTCTGGCATAGTTATGTTACATAACTACTTTGCCTAAATCCTGTTATACTATGAGGGTCAGATTTTTCATCTGTATCATGGCTAGGGGATAAATTGTCTGTCTTGTTCTGTTCCAGGGAGCTTCTCTGCTTTAGGAATTCTGCCTGATGGACCAATATCAAGGTTGTTTCAACAGAAACATTTCAGTTTTTTTGCATCTTCTCTTACTCTCCTTTGCACTCAGTAACTGATGATCTAGCTGCATTACCCTGAAAGGTAGCCATTAGGGTATTTAAATTTAACTCACTTCTAATTAAATAAGATAAAATAAAATTTAAGTTCTCAGTAAGCACATATGACTGATGGCCATCATTATGGATAACATGACTATAAACCCTTTTCATCATCAGAAAAAGTTCTATTGGACAATGGCTAGAAGTTGGGTAATTTACTAATTTTGAAGGTTGGAAGAAGTAAATTCTCTGTGGTTATATAAGTGTTGGGATCATGGGATGGAAAGAGAGGGGAAGACGAGGCAGACAGAAAGATGAGCTCTGTAATTCCTTTTCACCTCTAGTTTAGACATAAATAATATTTATAAACTATCATTTGATAGGTCAGCCTTTTTTATTTTGCTGAGTCTTCTGGATACATTCTAAAACACATTGCTCAGCAATCACATTTACCAATAAATGGATATAAGTGTGTGGCTCTTCCAGAATACTTCTCATCAGAGCAACCATATTGCAGTTCATCTCCCAAATTTAGGGAATATATCAATAAGGTTACTTATAAGTTCATGACTTTCATCCCTTCCAAAACAAGGAAAAGAATAATGGAAAAACCCAACAAGAAATGAGTTCAGTGTTGAAATTAGCACTCCCAGCCCTTGTTCAGTTACAGATTACATTCATCTCCACGTTTCATCAGGCTGTACTGGCAGACTCAGCAGGTAGAAGGCAACAGAGCATGGGCTAAGATCAGCAATTTATCTGAGACCAAATACCAAGAAACAAAGCGAGATTTATTATGTAAGCCAGCTACAGGTTTATTAGTTCCGTTCCACAGACTTCCAACAGGTTTCCATTTATTTCTTCATTTAACATCGCCATCACCTTTAATATAAGAAACACTGCACTCATTTTTCACAGTACTTAGGAAAGAAAATTCTCAGGAGGAACTTTTCAAAGGGCTCTTCAGGTCCATTTTTCTTTAAGAAAGTTTCAAACTTGAGCTAATACAATTTTTTCTCAAAACAGAGTGAAAAGTCTTTGACTGTGGTGGTTGATGCCTTTTGTTGATTTCTTAGCTTCCTTCATCAGCAACAGTCCCAAGATTCTTTCATCCCTAGTAGGTACCTTATACAATACCTAGAATACTTCAGCTAACACTTTCCACTTTTCCAATCTATTATGCCTAAATCTTACATCAAACTCTGGGGATTCTATTTTTCTAGACTTTCTAGAACTTCTACTGCAATATATTTTCAGCCTTATTGAGATCACCAACCCAGGGACCCCAACATTTTCTCATTATTTTATCTTTTCATCTTAGTGTATGTGCCATGATCCATTATTATAATATTACTTACAAACACCCTTATATTTCACACCCCTCTCTCCGATGTATCTTCTGCATGTGGCTTTACCTAGTTGTTAGCTTTTTCTGCACTGTAAACTGAATGGCTGGGTCAACCTCCATTGTATACTGAACACTGCCCAATGTTTCTATCACGTGTCTGTATTTTAAGGTGATAATTTCAAACCTCACTTTTCAAACCACCTGACCCTCCTTAAAACTCCAGTAATGAATATGCTTCATTCTTCATTAGGACAATAGAAACTCTTAAATGGAAACCTTATCCCACCAACAAATCTGCAAACCTACCTCTGCCCACACTCATTTTTCTTTTCTTCTCTCCTATTGAAGGGGAAGGTCAATGTCCTTACTGCTTTTTACAGTTTCTCAAGGACTTGGCTCATTTGTTTCTTTCTCTTTTCTCTTACAAATTAATTATGCATATCTCTGCAAAATTATTCTCAACATCATGTTAATGTACTCTAATAGCTCCCACCTTAGGAAAAACTTATTTTCAGATCTTCCTTATACTACCAACCCATTTTCTATTTCCTTTCCCAGATCAACATCTTGAAAAACTTGTATAAACATTTTTCCTTTATGACACCTACCATTCACCTTTTCATCACTACAACTCATACTAAATACTACATTTCCTTTCTATGTTCCCTCTTGCAGTTATCCAAGGTTGCATAACAAAGCACCCAATTTAGTGGTTTAAAACAATTACAGCTCATGAATCCTACTCTTTGGATGAACTCTGAAGAAACAGTTTCCCTCCACTCCATTCCATGTCAGCTGGACTGCTTGAGGCTGGTACTAGAGTCATCTAAAGGCTCACTCGTTCACATGTCTAGCTGATAGATGCTAGGAAGACTGGACTTCCTCAAAACATGATTGGTGGGTTCCCTGAGAAACCATTAAAAGAGGAAGAGAAAGACACAGAGATTGAGATGACCCAGGCTAAAGCATTGTACACCCTAGCTTTGAAAAGTTGTTCATGAGCCTCTATCTTGTGATTTCTCTCCCATGCTAAAATAAATTAAACTTCCTACCATTCAAATTTATCTACTTATAAGGTTTAAGTATAATAATTATGCTGATAGCTCCAGACTTATTCAAGTTGCATAGCTTTATCCTAAACTTTGATACCTTCACTTGGATGTCTGATACGCTTTTAAACTTACTAAGTCTAAACACATAACTTTTGGTTTCTCTTATCTTCCTCTAGCTTCTGGTGAATACCATCATCAATCCCAAATCTTAAAAATGGTCTTTGGATTTTTAATTTCCCTCAATTATCCTCCTTCAATCCTTCAGCAAGTCCTATTGGTTCCATCTACAAAATACTAGTGTACCTCAAATGTATCTACCTTTTTTTTTTTTTACCTCTTCTATAATCATTTTAATCCAAAATACTAACATCTTATCACTGGACTACTTTTTAGCCTCCTAACCTGTAGACAGCATCAGCAACAATTACATCAGGAACAATTACTTTTTTAAACCTTTCATACCATTTAATAATTTTTCCCTTCAAATGTTATTTACAAAACCTCCTGGGACTGTGTTGAGATGAAAGGTCCCCGCCTGGGTGTGCTCCAGGTTTCCACCTTACAATGATTCTCTGATAATAGAAGCCCCCACAAATGGCTCCCCATTATATTTGTCTCAAAGGAATTGTATTTCATGCTCAGTAGAACATTAACCTTGTCTGGAAAATATGATGGATATAAAAAGTGTTGTATTTTTTCCCCATTAAGCTAACAATACTCTTCAAGATCACAGATCTTATTAAGAAGGTACAGTCCTGTGAGTTCATATTAAAATAGGGATTGAATGTTTTTCAGATGATAGGCATTTTTCTAGTTGCTGAGGAAACGGGTAAACAAAAAAGACTTTCTAATAAAGAAAGGCAGACAATAAAAAACAAACAAAATATGGCAGGAGGTACTCGGAGTTGTGAAGGAAAATGAAGCAGAGAGAGGGAAATGGGAATTGATAGGCCCTGGGACCAGGCCCTGTGCTGTTTTCTGTCTGTCTGTCAGGGAAGGTATATCTTTAAGATGAGGTTTGAGTGGTGAACTGAATGATGTGAAGGAAGAGCCATGTGGGTGTCTGAGGAAAAGCAGTCTAGGCAGAAGGAATAGCAAGTTCAAAGGCCCTGAGCCTGGAGTGTTTGATGTATTCGAGGAACCAAAGGGAGTCAGTGAAGCTGAAGTGGTGCAAGCAAGGAGAAGCATGGTAGAGGATGTGACTAGATGGGTAGCATGGCATTGATGGTTTATTGGGAAATTGGGTGATCTGAGAAAATTTGGGGGAAGGGGCCATCGTGTTAGAAGCATATGCCAAAGGTAGATAGCATGTTATCAAAAACAAAGAAAGTTCTTGGATATGGGTGTCTGTGTGATTCAGGTTTCCTTTATAAACTCCAACACCTATTCAGTATATGCAAAGCACCTCACACAATCCCTGCATATTTATTATAATAGGGTACCCAATAAATGATCATTGTTAGTATTCCTATCAAGTTTAGTGTCCATTGAAAGGTAGTCAGCCTGGGTTCAAGTGTTAGGTCCGGGATTTACTATCTTGCCTGGGTGGCTCTGGCCAATCACCTAATTTCTCTGGACTTCTCTTATCCTGTGTTATCGTTCTGGTGTATGGATTAATTGGGAAAATGCATGGGAAATGCTTAGCCAAAGGCTTAGCATATATTAAGGGCTCAACAAATGTTGTTGATTATTATTATAAAGGAGTTTCTGAGCCTCTCCATTCATTGTAACAGCGTGGAGAGGAGAGATATCCTAGAGACACAATGAGTATTATTTTATGCTCATTCCTAAGTTCTCTTCCCCATGGTTGTCTTCCTTGCTTGGTGCATGTTTCTGTTCTCCTGACCCCCACCACTCTCTGTTCCTTTTTCCTGCTTTATTTATCCTCCATCATAGTGATCAATAAATGACATGCTACATGTTTACATCATCACTGTCTTTCTCCCCCCACTAAGATGCCAGCTCATGAGGGTAGAAACTCTTTCTGTTTTACTTCACTGATGTCTCTGCCTAGAACAGCACCTGGTACATAGCAACCTCATAATTAACATCTGCTGGATAAATAAGTGCAAAAGACCTTCCAGCAGAGCTCTTCAGCTGTCAGAAGAATGGGTTCCACCCCAAATCACACGCTTTTGCATTGAAAGTTAGAGTACTAACTTTTCTAATACAGAGCATTGCTCCTTCTATGACTATCATGAATGTTTGGGAACTAAATATCTTAGATTTCAAGGCTGAAAATTTGGAGAGCTCCAGAAGTCAGGCCCATTCACTTCCTCCGGAACAAGCAGCCAGACGTGCTTCAACCACAGCCCTGGAAGTCTACGGGGACCTCACCCTGCCGAGCACTCTGCAAACTGAGTAGCTGAATTCTGTAAATGTCTTTCATTAGTAACTGCCAAGCAGCCCTTTCCTCAACTGACTTTCCTTCTCATTTAAGTAACATATTTCGACTTGTAATTTCTCAAAGGGCTATTTTAGACATTTCATTTCCTGAAATTATATGTGATTGTATATTTTAGACTATTTGCAGCCCCGTTTTATCCACCAGAGATTAGGCGTAGAAAGATGGAAAGAACATTAGATTTCCTTTGGCCACATTTGGTTTAATCAGTATGAACTTCACAAAGAACATCTTGCTCATTTCCCCAGGGTCAAGAGAGATGTATGGAAGCTGTTCTACAAAATAGCAATTGTATTTTAATTTGTCATCCCAGTATTTTCTTGGAAAAGCATAGCCTGGGGTTATTTTTGCATTGGGTTGCAGGTTTGACTTAAATCTCCACCTATACTTCCTGCGGGTAGAAATTTTGTGCGGCGAGTGACAAAGAGCCTGTCTCTAAGAGTTATGATGAAAACTTTCACACTGGAGATTTGAGGATGTTTTGGTTATTCTGGTTAACTAAATTACATTCGTGTCATTCAGCTGAGCAGCTTTTTTTTTCTCTAAAATTTAAAACTTTACCACCAAGAGTCACACATGGGAATAAACAGTGTTGGGCAAAATGTCTCTGAGAAAGAAACTTTACCTTTTAATTCTTTGTAAAATAAAAAGAATGGTATTATTTTCACTTACACTTCCTCTGAATATGAAAGCTTAGCCAAATGCTGGTCTCCAGCATGGTGGAATTAGAAACTTCCTACCGGGGATCACCCCAGGAGGCTGTGTTCCAAGGACTCGAGCTAGCAAATTATTGAAGAGCACAGGATGCTCTGCTCCCTTCCTTCAGGCTGGCTGAGTTTGGGGGATGAGATCAGCTTTCCTGAACTGAGATCTAATTTAAATAATGGTAGATTTAAATAATAGCAATTCATTTGCTCCCACTAGATCAAGACTGCCAGACAGGATGAGGTTTGCATTTATTGAAGGCTGGGAGTGCCAGTGGGGGTGGTTGTTTCCACAAAAAGAAATGTCATTCATCCTGGAACAGGAAATGTGGGCATCTTTTGGGACTGAAAGAGAAAGAAACATCTTTCACTCCTTAGCCCAGGGGAAGAGGCCATGGGATGGAATAAGAGTCTTGACCTGTGGCTGTGATCAGAGAAACTTCTAAAAATGTTGGGGGTGTGCCTTTTGGAAAATGGTGGTGGTTATATAAGTTAAAACATGGCAATAGTGGCCTGAGCCCAAGGTGATAGGAAGCAAGCATAGATACATGTAGCCTGAGGTAGAGTTCCTCTGCTACTCCATCCCAGAGCCACTACAGTGGGCAATTCAGGGATGTCAGAAAGGCATAGAGAGATGGAGAGCTCCAACACTGAGTTCCTCCCATCCCCGCTGGAAGTGTTTCTTTCCAGATTCCCCAAAGTAGCCTACAGGCAAAGAATGTTCAGAATAATTGACTTACATTAAATTGACAGGCAGAAAATAATAAACATTCAATTAGCCATGAAGTTGTCTGTGTGTGTGTGGAGGGGGGGTGTATCTGTGGGTGCGTCTGTCTGTAGGAGAGGGATAATCAAGAGCCAAGGGCAGCTGAGAAGATTGACTGACTATCTGGCCCTCTGGACAGATGAAGTCACCTCCAGAGAATCCCAGTTCCTGGGAGGTTCTTCCCAAATGGACAGGGATGCACTATAGAACCTGCTATGGTTGTCAGACAGAGCTTCCCCATGTTGAAACCCTGAAGTAAAAGTTAGTACCTTACAGCTGATACTGGATCTTTTTTTTTTAGGGCTATAGTTTTATTTTATTTTTTAAATAAATCTTTATTATTCAGATTATTAAGTTGTTCCAATCTCTTCCCACACCCCCATACCCCTTCCCCACCGGAGAATTATCAGTCCACTGCCTTTCTATGCCTCTAATTCTATTATACTCACCAGTTTATTCTGTTCATCAGATTTTTTATTCACTTGATTTTTAGATTCACTTGTGGATAGATATGTATTTGTTGTTCATAATTTTTATCTTTACCTTTTTCTTCTTCTTCCACTTCTTAAAGAATACCTTTCAGCATTTCATATAATACTGGCTTGACAGTGATGAACTCCTTTAGCTTTTTCTTATCTGTGAAGCACTTTATCTACCCTTCAATTCTGAATGATAGCTTTGCTGGGTAGAGTAATCTTGGTTATAGGTTCTTGCTATTCATCACTTTGAATATTTCTTGCCACTCCTGTCTGGCCTGCATAGTTTCTATGGAGAAATTAGCTGACATTTATATGGGTACTCCCTTGTAGGTAACTGTTTTTCTCTTGCTGCTTTTAATATTCTCTGTCTTTTGCTCTTGGCATTTTAATTATGATGTGTCTTGGTGTGGTCCTCTTTGGATTCCTTTTGTTTGGGGTTCTGTGTGCTTCCTGGACTTGTAAGTCTATTTCTTTCACCAGGTAGGGGAAATTTTCTGTCATTATTTCTTCAAATATATTTTCAATACCTTGCTCCCTTTCTTTTTCCAGAAGTCTCACAATTCGGATGTTGGTATGCTTGAAGTTGTCCCAGAGACTCCTTACACTTTCTTCATATTTTTGGATTCTTTTTTCTTTCTGGTTGGGTATTTTTTGCTTCTTCATACTTCAAAACTTTGACTTGATTCTTGTGATCCTTTAGTCTGTTGTTGAATCTCTGTGTATTATTCTTTATTTCAGTCAGTGTATGCTTAATTTCTAGTTGGTCCTTTTTCATATCCTCAATTTATTGGCCTTTTCTAGAAGATTCTCGAAAAACCTTATAACCATGGTTTTGAACTCTATATCCAATTGTTTTCTTTCCTCCATTTCTGTCATTTGTGATCTGTTTCTTTGTCTCTGCATTTTAGCTGCTTCCCTGAGTTGAGAGAGTGGCTTTGTGTGCTAGGTTGTCCTATAGGGCCTAGTGGCTCAGCCTCCCCAATTACCCGAGGTGGACACTCTTCTTTTTTGTTAATATATTTTATTGATTGTTTACAAACAGGAAGGTAGAGGGAGAGATAGAAACATCAATGAGAGAGAAACATCTATCAGCTGCCTCCTGCACACCCCCTACTGGGGATGTGCCCGCAACCAAGATACATGCCCTTTACCAGAATCAAAACCAGGACCCTTCCCCAGGCCGAAGTTCTATCCACGGAGTCAAACCGGTTAGGGATGAGGCAGACACTTTTGGTGCACCCTTTTGTGGGCTGGGGGACATTCTTGTTTTAGTTAAGTCTTGGTATCACTGGGAGAAACTGACCTCCAGGCCAATTGGCTGTGAGGATCAGCTGTGTCTATGATGAGAGAACTTCTGTGCTGGAGACACCCTTATGCTTCAGTGGAGCTTTGGTGCTCACTGAGTCTGTCCCCTGAGTGTGTTCCTTATGGATCTGAGGAGTTGTAATCTGGCTGGTCTCACTGGCTACACTGGCTCTTGGATCTCCAAAAAGGTGCAAATTTAGCCTCTGCCTGAGGCCACCCAGCAGGAGCTACAGAGAGATCTGCAGATTCCTTTTCTTTCTTTGGGGTTTGGAGGTGCTCAGATGAGGCCCAGCTGTAAAGCAATGCAAGCTACTATGGGCCTTGGGCTTTCTTTTGGGTGTTCTAGGGCTTTCTGACCCAGCTGCAGTTTGTTAGGTAATTTTAGATTACAAAGGGCCAGGCCATTCATATCAAAAGCCTCTGCACACAGCTTGGGTGGGACAGGGTCTCAGGGAATCAATAGGGTGGAGCAAACAGCAATGGCTGATCCTAAACCCTGCCCTAAGAGACACCTGGGTCTTGGTGTCCCACAGTAATCATTATGCCCTGAGGCGAGACAATCCAGTTTTTCCCTGTATGAGTCTGGGTCCCCAGAGTCTTGCCCAGAAGTGGAGTTCAGAGAAGTCCAGAGCTTGTGTCTCCTTCCTGATTGAAAAAGACAACTGTGTTCTCAGTTGGCAGCCCTTTCCATGTACCTCCATACCTCCACACTTTACTTCCACACCTCCTCTGAGTCTTAGTGTGCTTTTCTATTTACTTCTAGTTGTAGAATTTTTACTCAGCCAGCCTTCCTATGGTTCTGGATGATATCCATTTTGTCTTTTAGTTGTCGTTTTGAAGTGGTTGTGTAAGGCAGCAAGTTCAGGTGTTTACCTATGCCGCCATCTTGGTTTCTCTGATACTGGATCTTTTATATTGTTCTAAATGAAATCCAGATAAATTTAGCCAGGCCACGCGTACTATTATGTGGACTTACTCTCACTAAATCTATGTTTATGAGAACATAAAATATATGTTATTCCTGCTGTCAGATTTTATTATTAGTGATGATTTCTAATATGTGCCCATCAACTGCTCTTTTAATCATTGTCATCTTCCTTTTCAGTTGCATCCAGGTTTAAACCAGCAATGATGGTTTTAAAATAAGGCCTTCCTCTGCTCAACTGCAGTTGGGGCTAATTAAGAGTAAATAACTATTCTCAGCAAGGGAGGCAGAATCCCAGCAAATCCTTGACAAATGCAGCCTTCCCCTAAGAGGAACATATTCACGTCTGCTGCCAGTAAATATTCCTATTACAACATTAAGAAACTGTTTTCCCTGATTGAGAATGTCATGCTGCCTTGATACAAGTATAGAAAAATAAATACCAGTCAAGGGTAGAAAGAAAAACACAAGCAGCATTTAATTAAGAAAAAATATATAATTCCCTGTTTCTTTCTATATATCCCCATTTCATTTGGTTGCAATCACAGGCTCTTAGCTCCCACTCAAGTCTGACATTTCCCCTAAATCTTCCCACCTCTTTCCATTCCCACACCCTCTGTGATGCAACACAATTCTTTCACTATAATTTGAAGGTCACAGTCAATTGCTCCAACAGAGGAATGCAGATTGGATCAGATCAGACTTTTTGCATCATGAAGGTTCATCTTGATTTTGGTTCCAGGATTCTGTTTAATTTTGCTTTGATTGGGACTTTTAAATTTCCCCTTTAATTTAAAACTGAGAGTTACTTAATGAAATGTAGATTTTAATATTTCTTATATTTTCACTTCTCACTAGAATCTTACAGTTATTTTTATGAATTATTTCTAACTGGTAAAAGTTAAAATAAAATATCTTTCCAACCCAGAGGAGGAGAATGAAGAAAGTATATTGAAAGATATTTAAGTTAGACTAGATGTAGAAAGTAAACTGTGAGCTACCCATATAGAAATGTAAGAAAATTATATGACACAGAGAGTTGAAAATAGTTAACATAATAAAAAAGCAAGAGTATAGGGTTGTTATTTTTAATGCAAACATACTTAAACAAGTGTGTTTGATTATTATCAAATTGTACAGATCAGGGAAATTTAAAATTCTCACTCTGAACACCAACAGAGCCCTAATATTTTGTTGTTCTGGGGACTAAATTTGGTTCCATGCATTCAATTTCGAGTGGTTGAACTTCATCAATGGAATGAATGGCTCAATCTCCCCAAACTCAATATGCGTTGACAAATAAGATCACAAATACTTGCCAATAAGAAAGTGCTCAATGAAGAACAAGAGACACTTTTTTTGTTTCTTAGCAATTAAGGAAATAAAAAATTATAGCCCATTGAAAAACTAAGGCTGGTCCTAGCCAGAATAGAGCATCTGCCTGTGGACTGAAGGGTTCTTGATCCTATTCCTGTCAAGGTTGGGTTGTGTGTTTGATCCCCAGTAAGGGGTGTGCAGGAGGTAGCCAATCAATGATTCTCTCTCATCATTGATGTTTTTATCTCTCTTTCCATTTCTCTTCCTCTCTGAAATCAATAAAAAATATTTTAAAAAAGAAAGAATTTAGACTGGTTTTCCAGAGTGATCTTTAATTTGTTAGCGCTGCTATAACAAAAGACCACACACTGGATGGCTTAGACAACAGAAATTTGAATTCTCACAGCTCTGGAGGCTGAAAGTCCAAGATCAAGGTGCCACAGGATTAATTTAATTTGCCAACTGCAGCCTTCTTGCTGATTTCACATAGTCTTCCTTCAGTGTTTACACATCCCTGGTGTCTCTCTGTATATCCAGATACCCTCTTCTTTCAAGAACACCAGTCAGATTGAATTAGGGCCCATCCTAAAGGTCTCATTTTAACTTAATCACCTCTGTAAAGGCCCTGTCTTCAAACACAGTCACCTTTTGAGATACTGGGGGATTAAGACTTCAACACAAATTTTGGAGGAACACAACCCAGCCAGATGAAGTTATCAACAGTTGAGAGACTAAAGAACTAAATTTAGTCCCCAGAACAGCAGAATACTAGGGCTCTGCTGGTGTTCAGAGTAAGAATTCTAAAATTTCCCTAATCTGCACAATTTGATAATAATCAATCATAGCTTAAGTTTAAAGGGTTCAGAATGGTGTGTGTGTGTGTGTGTGTGTGTGTGTGTGTGTGTGTGTGTGTGTGTGTTTTACATGGCAATGAGCATAGTAAAGTTTTTTTATGTAGAAAATGGAGTAATTGGTATAAAAGAAAAAATTGAAAACCACTGCCCAGGGCAGTGCTTGTTAAACTTTTCAAAAAATATAAATCTGTCCAAAACCGGTTTGGCTCAGTGGATAGAGTGTCAGCCTAGGGACTGAAGGGTCCCAGTTTCGATTCTGGTCAAGGGCACGTACCTTGGTTGCAGGCACATCCCCAGTGGGGGACCGGCAGGAGGCGGCTGATCGATGTCTCTCTCTCATCGATGTTTCTAACTCTCTATCCCTCTCCCTTCCTCTCTGTAAAAAAATCAATAAAATGTATTTTAAAAAGAAAAAAAAAGAAAAATATAAATCTGATGTTAGAGGAGGGTGAATCTCTGACTGGGAGAGAAGAGAGGAATAGATATTATGTCTTTTGTGTGTGGGTATATGTTTTAAATTCAATTTATTGGGATAACATTTATATAACAATATTATATAAATTTGAGGTGTATAATTTTATAATACAACACCTTTATAGTCTTATCATTACATGTATTTGAATTTTATAATCCATACTATTTTTCTTTTTCTTTTTATTGAAAAAAACTATGTGACTTTTGTGCCCCAAGTCCTCAAGAAAATTTATGTCCCAACAAGATATAGCATGCTTGGCCTGACCCCTGGCATCACAGTTACACACCTGGATTATTTGTGCTCCAGTTTGAGAATTCAGACCTCAGAGACTTAATTGCCCTCGTAGTGGGGAGTAGTCCTCAGGGAAAAAAGTTTGACCTCCATTCTAATTAAGCCTTGGCCACAGGACTTGCTCTAGACCTATTGTGAGTAAATGAAAGTCTAGAGCTGTGGTTCTCAACCTTTTTAATGCTGTGACCCTTTAATACAGTTCCTCATGTTGTGGTGTCCCCCAACCATAAAATTATTTTTGTTGCTGCTTCATAACTATAATTTTGCTACTGTTATAAATCATAATGTAAATATCTGTGTTTTCCGATCGTCTTAGGCTCTACAGCAGCGGTTCTCAAACTGGGGGTCACCTAAGACCATTAGAAAACACAGATATTTACATAATGATTCATTAACAGAAGCAAAATTACAGTTATGAAGCAGCAATGAAAATAATTTTATGGTTGGGGGTCACCACAACATGAGGAACTGTATTAAAGGGTTGTGGCATTAGAAAAGTTGAGAACCAATGCAGACTCCAGTCCTATCTCTGGTCCTTGGTTAGTTAATATAGCAGTTATTTATTACTACCACTATGCTGCCTAAAAACAACTACATCCTCAGTGGCATCTATACATATAAAGAAGTAATATGCTAATTGTCCCTTAAGGTGTCCCAGTAACGACTAATTTACATATTGACAGACCAGCAGGTGTGTGTGCAGTGGGGGGACTTGTGTGAGGCTCGCTTCTCTGCCCCCAGCATAGGAATCCTCTTTTTCTCCTGGGTGCATGTGCCTGACAAACATCCCCACAACACCACGTCCTGTCCAAGAGCACTCTTCCCTGAGGACGCCACCAACCCCTGCCCTGCAGTGATGGGAGCTGACAGGCAACACCCACGCAGTAGAAGGCTGATTCTTTTTTTTTTTAATTAAATCTTTATTATTCAGATGATTACATTTGTTTCTCTTTTTTACCCTCCATAGCACCCCTCCACCCAGCTCCTACACTTCCCTCTGCCCTTACCTCCCTCCCATTGACCTCATCCCATAGATGTATGATTTTTGTCCAGTCTCTCCCTGTACACCCCTCACCCCTTTCCCCCTGAGAATTATCAGTCCACTCCCTTTCTGTGCTTGTGATTCTATTATATTCACCAGTTTATTCTGTTCATCTAATTTTTAATTCACTTAATTTTTAGCTTCACTTGTTGATAGATATGTATTTGTTGTTCATAATTTTTTTGCTTTTACCTTTTTCTTCTTCCTCTTCTAAAAGAGTACCGTTCAGCATTTCATATAATACTGGTTTGGAGTTGATGAACTCCTTTAGTTTTTTCTTCTCTGTGAAGCTCTTTATCTGCCCTTCAATTCTGAATAATAGCTTTGCTGGATAGATTATTCCTGGTTGTAGGTTCTTGCTATTCATCACATTGAATATTTCTTGCCACTCCTGTCTGGCCTGCATCATTTCTGTTGAGAAATCAGCTGACAGTCAGTCATATGGGTGCTCCCTTGTAGGTAATGAACTGCTTTTCTCTTGCTGCTTTTATTATTGTCTCTCTGTCTTGCTCTTAGTATTTTAATTATGATGTGTCTTGGTGTAGTCCTCTTTGGATTCCTTTTATATGAGGTTCTGTGTACTTCCTGGACTTGTAAGTCTATTTCTTTTACCAGATGTGGGAAGTTTTCAGTCATTATTTCTTTAAATAGGTTTTTAGTATCTTGCTCTCTCTCTTCTTCTGGCACCCCCACAATTCTGATGTTGGTACGCTTGAAGCTGTCCCAGAGTCTCCTTACATTATCTTCACATTTTTGGATTCTTTTCTCTTCTTGCTTTTCCAGTTGAGTGTTTTCTGATTCTTTATATTTCAAATTTTTGACTTGAATCTTGCCTTTCTCTAGTCTGCTGTTAGGACTCTGTATAATATTTTTTATTTCAGTCAGTGTATGTTTAATTTCTAGTTGGTCCTTTTTCATCTCTAGTTGGACCTTTTCCATCTCTAGTTGGTCCTTTTCATCTCTAGTTGGATCTTTTCCATCTCTAGTTGGTTCTTTTTCATCTTCTTTTGGGTCTCGCTAACTTTATCCAACTTTTCTAGGATATTCTTGAAAAACCTTATAAGTGTGGTTTTGAACTCTATATCCAGTCGTTTGTGTTCCTCCATTTCTTTTGTTTGTGATCCCTTCCCTTGTCTCGGCATTTTCACTATGCCAGGAGAACTTCTGTGTTGGATTCAGCCTTATGATACCAGACTTGCAAAACTGCAGAAGCCTCTCTGTTGAGCTTGGGATGGGTGGAGTCTCAGGGCTTAAGGGACCACCTTGACTTCCAGTTGGCCCCACCCGCCATGGCCCCTGAGTCTCAAGTGACTGGGTAATCACTGGAGTGGTCCTTGTGCGCGCACACTCTGCCTCTAGTCCGCTGCCTTTCTGGCTCCCTTGCTCTCCAGGACCACAAGAGTCTGGGTCCCCAGGGTTTTACCCAAAACTGGGATTTAGTGGAGTCAGAAGTGACACAGTCGGGGGTGGGGGGGCGGGGTCTGTCTTCCGCCACTTGTGAAAGCCAGTGGCACAATCAGCATTCTGTTCTGCGCACAGTGCTGTACACGCCATCAGACCTCTGATCTTTTGCGACACCCTAAATTTCCCTGCCCCTCTCCTTTTTCACAGTCCAGCTGGACCCTCCCCCAACTTGGAAGGGGGGAAGCATGGGCCATGGTATGCAAGATACAGCTGTGTCTTTGCTCAGCCCCTCAAAGCCAGTGCAAGAGGGACCCAAGTGCCCAAACAGAGGCAGCTACAGGTCCTAGAGAGGAAAGCAATCAGTACTAAGTACCAGGAACCAAGTCCAGCATGTAATAATTACAAGAGTTCCATCAAAAGGTTGATGGGACTTGGGTGGGCTTAACAATGGCTGGGCCACATATGTAGTTTATCTGTTGGAAATGACTAATCGGCACTTCCTCCAAACATGAATAAGATTGTTAGCTGCCAGACAGCTCAGGGCATTTTATTGCCTCCAGTTGGCTAAACACCTGAACAGCTGTAGGCTATTCCCCAAACTGACAATGCTTCTGTACCCTTTGATACCTTACCCTTTGAAGTGTGTATCTCTACCTTGCCTTAGGAAAAATTGTTATATAATAAAAGCTCGGGGTCCTAAACAAGGTAAGAGTCTTTAGCTCCTTCAGCTGAAGATCCTCTGACCTCCAGTGCCTTTCTAAATTATCTTTCACTCCTTCTTGAATCTATGCGCAGCCCCCTTCTCCAGAATGCTGAACCCTTTGTAAGGCTGGGAAAAGAATCCTGGTAACTAAGGACAGAAAGCATAGATTTTTTAATTAGCCCATAAAAAGAGTGAGGGAGGAGAAGGGAAGATGGGGAAGAAGGGAAGGAGGGAGGGAAGGACTTTATAAAGGAGTCAGTAGAGGACAGCTAAAGAAGGAAAGAGAATGTATGAGTGAACTTTAGAAGCTATAATGAAAATCAAGTATAGTTGTATACTGGGGACAGATTTTAAAGCAGGAGTCAGAAAAGAAAAAAGATAAATGATAGTGAGTAGTCAGGCAGGTAGATAGATAGATATTAAAACTGGAAGTAAGTAGAGAAGAGTGTATGGGAAACGTAGGATGAGAGAGAAAGAGGGAGAGAAGAAGAGTTTTAAAGGGTAGCTGGTAGAGCTTAAAAGGAGAATGGGAAGACGGAAGAAATGGGGAAGGGAGCAAAGAAGGTCCAAGAAAGGAAGTGAAGAAAAAATTAAGGTGGGAAGGAAGGAAAAGGGGAGGAAGGGCAGGAGTAAAGACAAAGGAAAGAAGAAATGTGGGGCGGGAGGGACAGTAGGAGAAAGATGGGAAGAAGGATAATGAAACAGAAGTAGGAAATAAGGAGGAAAAAAACGTTTATAAATGATGAGTCAGTAGGAAAAAGCATTACATAAAGAGAAAAATTGTGTGAGAGGGATAAGCCAATAAGAAAGTCAAATACAATTTGTAAGAAGGGATAAGATTTTTTTAAAAAGTTAATAGGGGTGACCAGGCTGGCAGGAGAGGGCAGTTAGGGGGATTAGGCAAGCAAGAGAGGGCAGATAGGGGGATCAGGCTGGCAGGGAAGGATAGTTAGGGGGATCAGGCTGGCAGGCAGAGTGGTTAGGAGCCAGAGTTCCCAGATTGTGAGAGGGATATCCAACTGCCAGTTTAGTCCCAATCCCTGTGGAATGTCCAACTGCCAGTTTAGGTCCGATCCCCAAGGGTTCCTGCATTGGAAAGGGTATAGGTGGGGCTGAGGGACTCTTTTCCCCCATCCACGAATTTCATGTACCGGGTCTCTAGTAAAATAATAAACATTTATTTTCATATATGACTCTGGGTTGACTGAGTAGTTTTGTTGGTCTTGGTTGAGCTTGGCTAATCTTCTCATCTTTGTTAGGGGTCACTCACATGTCTGGAAGTCAACTAGTTTCTAGTTATATAGGATAGTTTGGCTAGGATGACTGGTTTTGCTCCACACAGTCTCTCATCCTTTAGTACAGTGGTCAGGAAACTTATTAGTTAATAGAGCCAAATATCAATAGTACAACGATTGAAATTTCTTTTGAGAACCAAATTTTTTAAACTTAAACTTCTTCTAATGCCACTTCTTCAAAACAGACTTGCCCAGGCCATGGTATTTTGTGGAAGAGTCACACTCAAGGGGCCAAAGAGCTGCATGTGGCTCACGAGGCGCAGTTTGCCAACCACTGCCCTAGGAAGCTAGACCAGGCTTGTTCTCATGGTTCAGCTCAGGAAGTAGAGGTGTGCAAGACTTCATAAAATCTGGGTTCAGAAGTGAGGCCCCAGTCTACTGACCAAAGTGAGATAAAAGAGCAGCTCAGATTCAAGGGATAGTAAAATCCCTTGCATTCTTGATGGGAAAAAGTAGAAAAGTCACATTGTAAAGGATGGAGATTCTGGGACGGTTGGAGATTTGAGGCATTGTCTCAATTCATTTACCACAAGGAAGCATCTTGAGCCACCCTTTTTGCCAACAAAACTCTGCATTGATATTATCTTTTTCATACTGCTTATTTATGGAGCTGAGGAAACCTTATTGAAAACCTGGATGGAATATTGATGTGAGATTTTTAAACTCTCTTTGGACATCAGCTTTAGCTCCTTACACATGCTCTCTTTTGGGAAGAGAAGGGCGAGTGCAGATTTTCCATAATAATGATTTCCTTGAAATCTCATGATTGACTAGTCATGGGATTGCTGTTTGAGCCAAATCCCTGATGAAAGTGTTATATACTAATGAGAGATTTATCAGACTTGTGACAATTTGGCATCTGCTTGAGCAAAGATTGTAATCTTGTAGAGAAAGAAAAGACTGTCCAAAATGTGGAGGAGGAAAATTATGTAAGTCAGTAATGCTTAGATGTGTAGAGAAAAAAATAAATTATGTTTCTGAAGATAGTTCAAGAAACTTCAGGAATTATGAGCCAGATTTATAGGCCATAAAATGTAGTTTTTCCATGGAATCACATCACACAGAGTATGCAAAGGAAGCTAACTCTTCATTCTTAAAGTGTATATCATTATCCTGCTAACATATTTACTTTCCTGTCTTCATGACTCAAGGTCAGTGTTAGGGGAAGGAGAAAGAAATCTCACTAGTTTTAGCAATAGCCAGTCAAGATGAACACTGAGATCTGGACTGAAGGGATACAGAGAACTATATTGATTGGGCACTGCCACAGGTATATTATCTCATTTGATCATCACCATAACATTGTGGGATAGGAATTAACAGCCTCTGAGTTTATAGATGAAGAGGCTTTGGCTCAGAGAGGACAAGCAATATGCCCAAATCCACTCACAACTAGTGAGAGTGAAAGCCAAGCATTAAATTCCAATTTCCTGGTTTTCATTTTTCCCAGTGTGATGGGTCCACAATAACAAATCACTTCTACCTTGGATAACCTCATCTTTGTAATTTGAAAATAATTTTGATTTGAGGATTCTTTTCCTTCAAAGGCAGGCAAAGAGAGTCTATTTAATGGCATATGGATGGCAAACTTTGCCCATGGTCTTCCCTAGAATGATTGTTGTTACACTGAAGATAGAAAGACTAGTCTGGGGACACAGGGGGCGGAGTGGATAGGAGGAGCCAGTGGAAATGACAAATTCAAAGAAAACAGTGACTCCAGAGTTTGCAAATTTGAGGAAGAACTTTGCTCTGGGTAGTGCTTGAGGAAGAGGAGTGACAGCCACCCACACCAGGTGTGTGTCCAGGGCTCTGCTTCTGTGGACACCCTGTGCCAGCGTCCACAGTGAGGCAAGTCTGGAGAACAGCAGGACTCATTCATCCCACATGCCTTCCCAGACAGTCAGAGTAAACAACTTTCAGATGCATTTCCTGTTAACGTAACATTTTTTTCCATAGTGCCACTAGTCAAACAGTATTTGAAAATTCCCTTTTTGTGTTTCCTCTAAAAGAACTTTCTTTTGCAAGAGGTTTGCCGGACATGACATCATCCTAATTATTTCTTGACCAATTTTATCACCAACCACTTAAAATATAGATCATTTATCTGGTTTTACAAGGTGGTTAGGATCATTCCGGAAATGTCCAAAATATGGGGCAACAGGAACATTTCAATCCTACCTCCAGATCCTACAGTTGGAGTGATGTGTGACCTGTCTGCCTGGTGAACATTTACTATATAACCTGGAGACAGAGCTATTTGATGGTGGAGTCATGAGGAACATTTCATAAGAGACTGAAAAAAAAATCTCTGACTGGAAATATGAAAGGAAATAATGAACTGACATCTAGTTCTTACTCTCCATTCTTAAGAGCAAACTGTTCAGATTTGTTGCAAAAGTTGACACTTCCAAAATTATCTCTTGGTTCCCTAAATAAAATTCAGAGTTCAGTGCTTCCTATATTGCTGTCCTGGCTTTTGACACTCAACCAGAGAAAGCAACACTCCTGGGCTCCCCAGAGATAGGTGTAGACAGAGTAAAAGCTGAATCCAGCTTTACAGAGATCTGCTCTTTTATCAGATTCTTGCCTCAGAGAGAAAAAAGGAAGAAATGACATCTTGTTACTAAAATAATTTGAAACAATAAGTCATTCTTAAAAATATATAAGGAAATAGACATTCAATATTAAGTTTAAAGTTAGAGATAGTGCAGAACTAATTTTGAAAATGCCATTTGTCATAAGTGAAGTCTACTTGAGGGAGAAGAGTCTCCTATTATAAGAATCTTTTCAGTCTCATGAAATACGGTAGCCTCTAGCTAAAGAACATGAGGTAGAGGAGTGACAGTAGTTACTGGTGTATGTATCCCAGATTCTAAAATCCCACCTTTGTTCGAAGCAAATTCTGTCTTTCCCTGCCCACTCATGGTATTCAAGAAGCCTCAATAATCCATGGAGATGCCATTCATGATCCCAACAGCGTGAGGATGAAAAAAGGCAAGCTACAGTATCTGGCTGGGGGTGGTTAGGAATGGACTGCTGGAGCCTTTGGGTTCTCTCAGCCTGGTAAACCTAGGAATTGGCCTCCTCCTGACTTAACCTAGACAACACAGAGCTAGATTATACAACTGGCATTGATATTTCACTGATCCAGGAGAAGATGGAAAAGGGAACCAGGTGTGGTAGCTTAGTAAAATCAGAGGTAGCCTCATAGCTGTCCAGTGACTCTTACTGTCTTAGAAGAAGAACTCCATTTGCCTTCTAGATGTGAGGTTGACCTGGCTTCAATACCTTATTATAGTGTTGGGTTAATCTGGTTGACCTGCTGGCTAAAAAGAGGCTCTTACCTTCCCAAACCAGCATTCTCTCTTCCGTTAGCCTCTGTTCCTTACAACTTTTTCCCAAACCTCCCCACTATTCTCCCTCTCCTCCCCCCTCACATACAAAAAGCATCAGGATCAACCAGGGCCTTTGAGTTATTTTTACAAGAAGGAGGAGAAGTGAGTAGGCCTGCATTCCTTTGGAATTTGAAAGACATTTCCTTGCCTAGAGGGCTGATAATTTGAGCTTCATTTTCTCCTTTCCTTCTAAATTCTCTCCTTGAAAAATAAACCAAAAAAAAACATACTTAGTCATTGGCAATCAAATATGTGAAAATTATGAGCTCGGCTGAATCACCTTCTGGTTAGGACAGAAAGAACAGTTTGAGGCAGCTGTTGAAGAATCTGGTTTGCTACAAGGTAATACCATAGGGCAAGAAAACCGGTTAGCAGGGTACTGCAGGAATCAGGTGAGAAATGACAAGGGCCTGAATTAAACAGCGCCTCTGGATGGGAAGGAAAGGGGGCTCATTAAATATTATATGTTTAAGCCTCAGTGGCTAAAAGTTATCTGAAGGCAGATGGGTTTGGGAACCAAGCCTAAAATTTATGGACACAGGAAGGAAGGTTTCTACTACTTTTTCCACCTCCTCCTCCTCCTGCTCCTCATCCTCCCCACACCTGTTTATTTTCCATTCCCAACATCAGACTATACCCTTGGGTGCACATTCAAGGAAGTCAATGTTAGTAAAAATTCCAAATCTTATTATTGCACTGCACATCCAAACCATATTCAAATACCACTAAAAATTATTTGTGAAAATGCATGTAGTCAGCAACTCTACTGGAAAGAATCTTACGGAAGAAAAATACAAATAAATAGAAATCACACAAAGGAAACACATATAAGGATGTTTTGTCTAGGATTAGAAAAGGCAAAAAAAAAAAAGATAAGGGGAAATAATTTAAATAGGTAATTCATCAATTTTTTTGTAATGAACCGAAATGTGTATTTTGTAATGAAAGACATTTGTAGCCTTGGTCTTAAGTAGGCAACTCAAATTTTTGTAGTATTCCATTATAGCAAAACATGCTAGCAATGTCATTCTGAAATTGAACTATCTCTTGACAGTGATTTTATAAATATATTTTCCTACATTATATTAGGTGGTGATGCCTTTGCAAAAGTTCAGAAATATCTTGCTTCCCAATAGCAGTTTCAGCATCTTTCCTTTGATCTCATTTTCATCTATAAGACTATGTTATACCTTTAATTATCTATTAATATTTTTAGCACTAAGTGTTTATTTAATTGATTTGTGAATCCTAAATTTGCTATTCAAACTTTAAGAAAAGTTATAAGATCAATGTAAAACATTTTAAACAAAATTGATTTAGGAAAGAGACAAACTATTTTGGCACTCTCAGAGGTTCTAATTTGACTATAAGAAAAGGGAATTTTTTTTAATAGTTCTCTGTTTAAATAGTGTTCTTAGTAGACAGAAAAAAATGGTTCATTTTTGAAGATATGATAAGTCAGATTAAGAAGAGAAACATATTCCATTAGAAATAGCATTGAGAATTAGTTACATATCCTGGAAAAACTAAGACTTAGGACAATTATGTTGATATTACTTAGTACCATTGGACACCAGACACCAGAATTGGCAAAAACATTTCTTGTTCAACTATTTTATGGAAATCTTATGAAAATAATTGAAAACAGAAACATTAAATTGCTTCAACAGAGAGAATGCACATTCTTTCTCTCCTATCCTCAATATTTTGCACATCCATAGAAAGAGTTTGGAAGGAGAATACATCTAAAAATCCTCAATATGTGGAATAGATATGAAAATCAACTGTGAAACAAGGTTTTATGCATCAAACTTTTTCCCACTGATTTCTTAAAATGGAATGAATATATTTTACTGCTTTAAAAAAAATGACTTACAAAAGAAAATAAAAATTGCACTCAAGAATGCAACACATTTCTATAGCATAGATTTAAAGTAAATTAAATTGGCTATATTACAAAAAAATACAAATGTCAAAAGTGAAAAGTACAGAATGTGAAGCTATTGCATGAGGGTGTGATGCTTTAGAATGTGGCATTTACCAGCATCCAATGTTCACCAATATAATCCTAGTTTTCATGGATACAAGCCTGTCCCAATTCAAGTTTCTACTTTATGGCTTGTTTTTAAGCTTACTTACCTCTATTCATGTAGTTTTCATGAATTTAATGCAGAGTGATCACTAGATTATTTAGAACCAGTTATTAGCACTGAATGAACAATTCACTCGTCAACAATAATTTATACCAGCCTTAACATCAGAAAATGCTTATAGCAACTGAATACTGCTGTAATGCCTAAGCACGGGCTTTTTGTAGGAGCACCTTGTTCAACTACAAATAGACCAAAATAATCCATCAAACAGATTAAACATTTTTTAAAAAAGTTTTTCGCCACAAGTAGACTGAGAAACAGTGAATTTAATATATAATCACAGTCCAAGTGTTGAAATTCAGAAGATGCCCCCTGACAAGGGAAGAACTGCAAACTGTATGCCCTGTGGTCTTCTGATGCTCCTATTTCTGATTCCTCAGGTCATCTAGTTTTCCTTCCTGGCCTACTTACTGTAATGTTTATCCAAGCAGTAAGCTGGGGTCTCAACTCATGTGTTCCCAGTTTGCCAAGGATCACTCTACTTCATGGCCTGATGCCCAGTGTTAAATAGGTTTGTTTCATATGTAGTTTCCCAAGGCTTTGATTGTTTTAGACTAGAGGATCAATGCAGTCTATGTCACTCCCTCTTGATCAGAATTGCTCTTTCTACTGATTTTTAAATTACTGTATGTATTAAGAATGACAGCCTTCCATCTCTCATATTTTAGACAGAAATTTATATTTGATTTAGTCTTTGTGGAGTTAGTCCTGGCACCCAGGTCAAAGGGAAGAAAAACAAGGAAGTATAAAATTTATATGAATCCAAAAATCATGCTAGAATTGATTCATAAACCAAATTGATTCTCTGATTGAGAACTTGTATAATGGTGATGTGTCATGTACTCAGTTGGATTGCTTTGTAACAGGAGACTGATAAATATACACCTAGGAATAAGCTTTCTTGGAAATAGGTCAGATCTATATGTTTAAGCAAATTAAAAACAAAATTAAAGCAGCTAAATATGAAAACATTAAATTTCACTCATATTTAATTCATTTCTTCATTTAATATACATACATTAAGCACTTATTATGTGCCTAGAGTTTTTAAAATACAATATAATTTAATAATAAATGTGAATTATAAAATAATCTTTAGATGACACATGTAAAAGAAAGGTATATCATTGACATGTCCTAAATTTCTCTAAAAATTAGGGAGATAAATAAGAATCAGGATATATTTCAAGCCTTTGAAGCACAAATTTATTTTCAAGTGCTGTTTGCCCTGAAAAATTGAAGAAAAACAAAAGTAGAATATTTTCAACAAGGGCAAATAAGAGTTTATTACAAGTGTATCATCCTATCTAATAAAGAGCTAATATGCTAATTGACCCTCACACCATCACAAAGATGGTGGTGAGTGCAGCCAATAAGGAGGAATATGCTAATTGACTGCCATGCCCTCAAATGTGGTGACACCCATAGTCCCAAGATGGTGGCACCCAGTCCCTTCAGCCCCACTGGGGCAGCAGGTGGACCCGGCCACTCCATGCACCTGCCTCTGGAGTCCCCCAGTCCCCTCAGTCTCTCAGGGCCAGCCCAAGGTGCAGGTAAGCCTCAGATGGTGGCTACCCAACTGATGCTTAAGGTGCAAACAAATCTCAGATGTCAGCTGCCCAGCCACCCAGGGACAGCCCAAGGCACAGGCAAGTCTTGGATGGTGGCTGCCCAAGACTCAGGTAACCAGGGGAAGCTGGGGCTTACACTGCCAGCAGTGGCAGCAGCAGAGGTGTGATAGGGCATCGCCTTCCCCTGATCGCCAGGTTGCCTCCTGCCCCTGAGGGCTCCTGGACTGTGAGAGAGGGCAGGTCAGGCTGAGGAAACCCTTGCTCCAGTGAGTAAATTTTCATGCCCTGGGCCTCTAGTTTAAATATAAAAAGGTATTAGCTTCATAGAAGGACAATATGGAAATATTTGGCCTCTAGTAAATGGTTGTACAATATCAGTCTATCAGATATTTATATTAAGGAATTTAGTACCATGAAGATAGCTAATTCTATCATTCCAATTCCCATGATAATTTGTTCAAAATAAAAGTTACATTTCCAAAATTATAGATAATTCAATAGAGCAAAAATAGTCCAGAAATTTCAGGTTGGCTTATTTGTTAGAATACTTAAAATTTAATGTGAAATCTCAAAGTAAAGGCAGATGTCCAAAATTTCAAATTATTTCCATTGCCAACCTAACCCAATCAATACAGCACTTATCAGTTCCCACTACATTAATTAATTCATTACAATTAATGACCAAAAATTACTTATTAATAAATTATTTATTTTGGAATAATTTTAAGTTTACAGAAAAATTGAAGACTATACAGAGAATTCCCATATACCCAGCTCTCCACATAGTTTTCCTTAATGTTAGCTTTTTACATAAGTTACTATGGTACATGTATCAAAACTAAGAAACAAACATCATCAAACCGGTTTGGCTCAGTGGATAGAGCATTGGCCTGTGGACTGAAGGGTCCCAGGTTCAATTCTGGTCAAGGGCATGTACCTTGGTTGCAGGTACATCCCCAGTAGGGGGTATGCAGGAGGCAGCTGATCAATGTTCTCTCTCATCGATGTTTCTAGCTCTCTATCCCTCTTTCTTCCTCTCTGTGAAAAATCAATTAAAAAATATATATATATACAAGCTAAGAAACAAACATTGACACATTATTATTAACTAAATTCTAAGTATGTGGAATAAATAAAAAAGATTCAAATATTGAGTATAAGCATGTGCTTTTTCTTAAAAGAAATAATTACTCTATTTTGGCTAATCAATTATTAATGTCCTGGAGTTAAGTCTAGAGATGTAATTCTACATTCAGTTCTCTTGAGGAGAATTGAAAGTAAACTAATTTGGACAGATTTCATAATGAAATCTTCTTGGATGAGAGTGTGTGCCCCTCATGTTGGGCTCAACTAACTGAAGGTAGGCATAGCAGCACCATCCTCTAAATGCCACAGGACTCCAGGAAAGTTGGTTTTTCAGTAAGATTTTTAAATGCTTTGGATTTACTTTTTCTTTCTAGTTTACTCCAATTGTACTTCTCCTTACATTTTCTTAATAAAGACTAGCACTAGTTATTTGACAAAAAATAAAAGTAATTAAATCACACAAACATTTTCATTTTTATAAATGATCTTTATTGCAAAGAGTACGATTTCATGAAATAGAGATTATCCTGGAAAATCTGGGATGTATAGCTTTTGTCTCCATGGCAACCAACTAAACTGGTTGCACCTGGTCCTCCAGGGTAATTAATTTCTTGCATGCTGGGATGGTCTGCTGATTCTCAAGGCTAGCAGAAAGGAAGAAACAAGATGACCTTTCTTTAAACCAAAACAAACAAATCTCATGTAGAGATATGCTCTAATTTCACCCTTGCGGTGGGTTTTACTTTTGAGCAATAAGATGCGAGGCCAGATTTTTAGTTCTGTTGAGCTTAATTTTCAGAGAGATCTATTGAGCTAGCCATTTTTGTAGGATCTCAAAGATACTTTTCTCCTACTTGCATTAGTTCAGCTGAGTTAATACATGATTGTAGCTCTAGTGTATTTCACTGAAAAAGAGAAAAATGTCAGAAGACGAACATACCGAGGATAGACATACCTCAAAGATATTGTAAGTTTGGTTCCAGACAAGTACAATAAAGTGAGTATTGCAAGAAAATGAATTGTGATCTTTTTGTTGGTGAAGATCTCCCTACAATTTATAAACAATGCAATACCTATGAAGCACAATAAAGCAAAGGGCAATAAAAAATATAGCCAAAAAACTGGTTATCTTGAACCTGGGTGCCAGTTCATCAGATGTCTATCACATATATGTTGATTCTGGTCTATGTAGAAAATGTTTCCGAGTGTCAGCTCAGTATTTTACAAATAAACATCTATCTACACGGAATTATTTTAGTGGCACAAGGTATTTGCTGTTGTGAAAGTGGAAAAAAATTTTAATAACCATGATACATCTATACAATGCAGTGCTATGCACCCATAGAAAAGAATGAGGGAGACTTCTATGTATGAAATGGAAAGATCTCCATCTTTACTTTCATTATGAAATCTATCCAAATTAGTTTACTTTTCTTATTTGATATTTGATAAGGAAAGCATGTATGGTATATATAGTGTACATCATATGCTACTCTTTTCTTTCTTTTCTTTCTTATTTTTAAAATATATTTTATTGATTTTTTTACATTGATGAGAGAGAGATATCAATCAGCTGCCTCTTGCATTTCCCCTACTGGGGATGTGCCTGCAACCAAAGTAGATGCCCTTGACCGGAATCGAACCTGGGACCTTTTGGTCTGCAGACTGATGCTCTATCCACTGAGCCAAACTGGTTTCGGTGCTAGCTTTTTTTTTCAAAGGGAGAAATGAAATTTACATGATTGTATTTGGAAAAAAAAAAGTAAATACTGGAAGGATTAACAGGAGCCCAATAAAATGATTGCCTAGGTGGGAATGATAAAGGGTAGCAGAAACAAGATCTTTCTGTGTTTACCACCAAATGAAAACTCTGAACTGACAGCTGGTAACAGCCTATAGCATTCCCTATAAACATAAATGATTTCATAGAATTTCAACATTAAATGAGATAACACCATGACTGTTTGGCAACCAGACCTCCCAAAAAGATATGCTAGGCACCATGTAACCACAAGAGTAACAAATATCTGTCTTGACTAACATGAGTCCTTTTCTTTCTCTACCTTGACAACACTAGCTTCACTTCATTTCTCTTGGCTCCTGATAAAATTAAGATTCTCAATCATTTAATTGCCCTTGTGATTTTTTTTCCCCCACCTAATTTGGGCAATGCTAGATTTTGAACATCCAAAATAGAATAACAGTTCTGAAATAGACTACAATTATTAACATACAAGGATACATAAGAAACTCATACAAGTCATTATACCAATCTGATTTTACATTTATCTAAAATAATGAGTCATATAACTGTATTCTCAATAAGTATGAAGAAACTAATTGAACAAAAAACTAAAAATACCAGGTACAGCAGTGAAAACCAAGATAGCGGCATAAGTGAATACCTAAACTGTGCCTCGCACAACAATTTCAAAACTATAGCTAAAAGACAGAACAGGAAAGCTGACTGAGAGGAAATTCTACAACTAGAGGGAAAAAAAGGGGTTCATGGAGACTCAGAGGAGCTGCAAAATGCTGAAGTACAAAAACATACGCGTAGAGAGGATGGGCAGCGGAGGGTCTGGCTGGCTTCCTCTAGTGGAAGGGAGACGGAAACTTCCAAATGCACTGAATCCCAGTTCCAACTGCACTGAACCTCAGTTCTGTGTGAGGCTCATACTGGGGGAGTTTGGACTGTTGTGAAAAGAGAGGAGTGCACAGAAACTTAGGGGAGCCGTGAAAGACAGAGGTCAGGAGGTGTGTGAGTGCACACACAGAGGGCTGACTGCTGATTGTGTTGCTGGCTTTCTCTAGTGGAAGAAAGACAGAACCTCCCAACTGCACTGAAATCCAGCTCCGACTGCAATGAACCCCAGTTTTGGGAGAGACCCTGGGGACCCAGACTCATATGGCTCCCCAGAACACACAGAAACTTAGGGGAGCCAGAAAGGCAAAGGTCTGAAAGTGGATGAGTGCAAGTGCTCAGAGAGGGCTGCAGTGATTACTGATTACCCAGGTACACTGAGACCGAGGGGCAGTGTAGGGTGGGGATGACAGGAAGCAAAAGCCTGAGACTCCACCCCATCCAAGCTGAACACAGAGGCTTTTGCAATTGTGTAAGTCTTGTATCATAAGGCTGACTCCAGCACAGAAGCTGATCATCACAACCAATTGGCTTGGAAATCAATTCCCCGCAGTGATACCAACAACAATTAAGACAACTAGACTGAACACACAGTCCACAAAGGGGTCCACCAAGAGAGTCCCCCTCAGGTAACTGGGGAGGCAGAGATATAGGCCATATAGGACACCTAGCATACAAAGCTACTCTACCAACTCAAAGAAGCAGTGAAAATGCAGAGGCAAAGGAACAGATCACAAATGAAGGAAATGGAGGAAAACAAATGATTGGATATAGAGTTCAAAACCATGGTTATAAGGTTTTTCAAGAATTTCCTAGAAAAGATGGATAAATTTAGCAAGATCCAAGAGGAGAGGAAAAAGGAGCAATTAGAAATTAAACATACACTGACTGAAATAAAAAATATTATACTGAGGCCTAACAGCAGACTAGAGGAAGGCAAGAATCATGTCAAAGATTTGAAATATAAAGAAGCAGAAAACACTCAACTAGAAAAGAAAAAAGAAATAAGAATCCGAAAATTTGAAGATAGTGTAAGGAGCCTCTGGGACAATTTCAAGCATACCAACATCAGAATTATGGGGGTGCCAGAAGACTAGCGAGTGCAAGATACTGAAAACCTATTTGAAGAAATAATGACTGAAAACTTCCCCCACCTGATGAAAGAAATAGACTTATAAGTACAGGAAGGGCTCAGAACCCCAAACAAAAAGAATCCAAAGAGGACCACACCAAGACACATCATAATTAAAATACCAAGAGCAAAAGACAAAGAGAGAATATTAAAAGCAGCAAGAGAAAAACAGTTAATTACCTACAAGGGGGTACCCCTATGATTGTCAGCTGATTTCTCAACAGAAACTATGCAGGCCAGATGAGAGTGGCAAGAAATATGCAAGGTGATGAATAGCAAGAACCTACAATCAAGATTACTCACCCAGCAAAGCTATCATTCAGAATTGAAGGGCAGATAAAGAACTTCACAGATAAGAAAAAACTAAAGAAGTTCATCAACATCAAACCAGTACTATATGAAATGCTGAAAGATACTCTTTAAGAAGAGAAAGAAGAAGAAAAGGGTAAAGATAAAAATTATGAACAACAAATACATATCTATCAACAAGTGAATCTAAAAATCAAGTGAATTGAAAAGCTGATGAACAGAATAAATTGGTGAATATAATAGAATCAGGGGCATAGAAATGGAGTTAACGGACAATTCTCAAGGGGGAAAGGAGTGAAGGGGGTTCAGGGAGAGATAGGACAAAAATCGTACAGCTATGGATGAGGACAATGTGGGGGAGATGTAAGGGCAAGAGGGAGGGGTGAGAGCTGGGTGGAGAGGAGCTATGGGAGATAGGGGAAGAGGAACAATTGTAACAGTCTGAACAATAAAGATTTATTAAATAAAAAAAAAAGAAAGAAAAATTCAGGTACAAGAAAGATATGCTAAAATGGATGTAAAGCAGAAAAGATACTCATTTAAAACAGTTGGCGCCAGACTTGAAATTTCTCTAGTTAAGTGATAAATCTTTTCTTCAGACAATATGAATAATCTTAATATAAGACTTTGACCTTCTTGCTTTTAACTTCATTTCTGTAATGAGATGAATAGTATTTTTCATTGGGTCTCAGTCTTTGAACAGCAACAATGTACATGGCACAGAGGATTCAAAGATAAATAGGATCTGGTCCTAGCTATCAAAAAATTTACTTCCTAGAGGGTGGAATCTCAATTGCTCTGCTCCTTTTCAATTCTGTTCATATGTCCATTACCAAGGAAAGCTTCTCTACAGTTATTTGTTCAGTGTCTATCTTCTCTCTCCATGATGACTAATGGCTCTTGGAGGGCAGGGACTATTTATATCTTACTCACCATTACATTCCCAGTGCCAGCAATGCATCTAACATAAGTAGACTCTTGTAGTGGGTTGAATCATGTCTCCCCAAAGTTCACATCCACCCAGAACCTCAG